>OMNZ01029515.1:11295-34207 GCA_900303255.1 Lesueurigobius sanzi
GCACCCAGATAGCAGAAGTGGTATGGCCCAGATGTGGCCCACATCAGACAAGTGGATTTGGCCCACATACCGCATGGATTATGGGCCATAACGCGGTCCGCATCCGGTTACCACATCTGGCCCACACTAAACCCAGAACAGGGTCTTAGCCAGTAGACCAGATTATTCAAAGGTGGTCCAGACATGGCCCACTGATGCTATATGTGGACACATTTTTTTGGCCCACATCTGGCACTATACTGGGCCGGATGAAGACCACATATGTACCATCAGTGGGCCATGTCTGGACCACCTTTGAATAATCTGGTCTACTACTGGCTAAGAGTTGGCCCTGTTTTGGGTTTAGTGTGGGCCAGACATGGTAACTGGATGCGGGCCGCGTTATGGCCGATATTCCATGCGGTATGTCGGCCAAATCCACGTGTCTGATCTGATGTGGGCCACATCTGGGCCATACCACCTCTGCTATCTGGGGCAGTAGCTGATTTTCTGCCGACTATTCCAAAGGTTGCCACTTACATTCCTTACTCTGCCCAGCGCATACTGTTGTGTATTTTGGCAAGACACTGCAAACAATTTTCCTTCAGTGTCTCTATACACTTTTGTATGAATGAGAGAGTGTTTGTGAGTGTGTTGCCTGTTTACATAAGCCTGTGTCTCGTGTTCATACACTGTCCTGATCAAATAACAGTTCCTTGAATCTGATAAACTTGTTGCTTTACTATGCTTCATATTGTCCATTTAGCGCAAATTAAATGTATACTTTTCTTTCAGCCTTCACTTAGAACCATCTTTGCTTTATAAGCTGCCCAAACGTCCTACACAAGAGAAATTTGAAGATGCCTTGCTGTGTCACACTCCACTTGTATGTCAAATTAAAAAAATTTTTAATGTATCTATCCAAGAATATATACAGTTCATAAATAAATAACCTTGGTCCCTCTGCCAGGACAAATCACTGGAAACTCCTTTAGATCAAAAACCCAATATCCTTGTGTTAACGGCTAATAACTGGCTTTATCGTCTCTCGGCTAATTCGGGGAAAGAACTGGAGAGAATTTATCTGTCCCCAAACTATAAATTTAGGTACGTCATACAAAATTCACAAATTTCTTCTATGTATTCCCCATTTCAGTCTTGTCTTCTCTTTCATAGATACCTCGGTTGGGATGTATCGCAAGAAGTTTTATTTGTGAAGTCAGTTCAAACCAAAGAATCAGTTTTAGAGCGTCAGGTAAGCTCAAATTAAAATGAAATCATAAATCTTATTATTACTTTTCTCTTACATTATATTACATTTTCAACAGGCTGGAATCACACATAATGCATTGATGCATCTCGCTGTCTTTAGAGCCTTCCCTCTTCAGATTGTGGGCATTATGGAAGTTAGTAAGAAGGTATATAAGCATATGACCCCAATTTAATGTTTAAAGTATAAAGGAATGTAAGAATTATTTTAAGGTTTCTTCCCCAGGTATTTGGAAGTGGCGTGACTGATGTTGTGCTGTCTCAAGGTGTCCTCGCCGTGTCTTACAGCAACAAGTGTGTTAAATTGTACAGCTCTGAGCACATTTTTCAAAGGGTATGATTTTTGGATGCTATATACTGTATAATCTGCAAAGTTTAAAATGTTGTATTAAGTTTTTATTTCTGTTTTAGTACACCGTAGAACAAATTACTCTAGGAAAGCAGAGCTCACTTCTTGGAGGAAAAACAGTTGGTGAATTTCCTTACGGTATTCCGGTTAATATTCACATTACAGGTTAGTTGGAAACATATTTGCTTTTGCAGACAATGTTAAATGCTCAATTTAACAGTATTTAATCATACTGTCTTTTGTTGCACAGATACAATTCCTGTGATTTTTGAGGTTTCATGCTCTAATAATGGCATCCAGATTGGTTATCCATGGCACTTTATTCACACACCACCTCATAAAAAGCATAATGGGACCTACCACATCTGTGCAATCAAGGACTGCACACCAGTGAGTATTCTACTACCAAACACCTAACTACTTCAAGTTGTTTTTCTTTAGTGTCACTTCAGCCACAAGTGAAGCACAAACAGAGAATTGGAATCACGCCACTGTAAAACCCTTGATGCACAGAAGTCATTATTATATATAGAAGTTTAAATTGTTTTTTATTGTTGCATGTACACCTGTGCCAATCTTCATTTTTTAAATGACCCACACCTAAATTTGACTTTTGAAGACAAGAATAGACCATAGATCATATGGACAGCTAATTGGCTAGTTCTGGTCGAAGGTTGCTAGCATACAGGGATTGTTTACATGGGCCAGAAGTGCCCATGTAAACTTTTTGGCCCCTCTTTAACTCATTATTGCAAATAGTGTTGTTAATATGGCCTTTGTGTGCTTATCCTACCATGCACTACACGATCCTGTACTTTGTCTTTTAATATTTTCAACATTAAAAGAGGCTAACTCGCACATACCATGGAATTGTTTTCAATAAACAACATGGCGGTGCTCCAAATGCTAGCATGAATTTGCCTCATTAGCCTGCACTGAAAACAATGGGGAAAATCACGTGGGCTACGTCCATGTATCAGCGGTCTATGGGATAGACATAAACCCCATTTGTGTAGCATTAAAACGTGTAATGGGATCAACTCTGGGGCCAGGACTCTCCTGAAAAAGAGATTCTTAAATCTCCATGGGTCTTTCCTGGTTAAGTATAAAGTCATAAAATTAAATAAAAAAGTTTGTCTATTGATTTTTTCCTGTTTTTTTGTCACTTAGGCAAAGAATGGAATCCGAAATATGAAATGCTGCTCACTGGAGACCGATGTGATCATGTTTCATCCTGATGATACTGGACGAATCATTCATGTTGGGGCAAAATCTATTGAGTGAGTGTAAATGTACTTCGTCAGTGGTCTGGTACCCTTTCAGTTGTTTGACACAAACATAAACCTCCAGCCTTATGCAGCAGATAAATTATATAAAGTTTCTTACAGAAAATCAATTCTCATTAAATGCTACAAAATTACTTGCATTTTAGGGAACCCCAGCTGTAATCCTGGACTATTGTCGTTTGTCACACGTCTATTACTTTTTTTGATAATTAATAAATCCAATTACATTTTTCCTTAGGGTGTTGAAAATTGTAAGTGATCTAAAAGGCAATGTGCCCTCAAAGATTGTGGAAGACTTCTCCATTGTAATTGATCATCAACGAAAAGTAAGTATTGTGTGTATTTTTATTCTAATAAACATCAATTATGCAACATTTTATAAACATTATTAAACTATCTAATACACTTTTTTTATTTACCGCAGTCTGTCCCCCGGGTAACTGTGACCTCTTCGGGACGTGCTGTGAAAAGGAGATATGATCAGCTCGACGATGACCCAGACCAGGAGGTACGACCTGCTGTAATTTCATGTAGTATAGTTTAACTGTAAAGCCAATTGTTTAAATATCTGTGCTCTCATAGACCTTTCGAATGGTGGAGTATGAAGATGAGCTGGACCTTTTAGCCGTGGTGGTAACAAATGGAGAGGAAGGAGAAGGAAGAACTCAGGTCCGACTTTATGACAACCAAAATGGACGACTGCTTCGAACCATCGATCTAACGGAGTCTTGGGATGAAGTGAGCAAACTTGCACCACGCCATTCATAAGTGAGGTTTTATTAAAAGTGTAATTTATTCATGCTCTGCTTGTTCCAGACTTATCGGCATGAGCTGGTGTTTGACAAAGACACAATTATACACATTGAGCAGCAGAAGACCAACTTTTGTTGTCATGTTTACAAACTTGATACAGCCTTGAAATGACTGCTATCAAAGCATATAGTTCATGCTTTTTAAATATGTAAATGTAGATCATGTGTGAATCAAGTCAGAAAGCTTTATTATGAGCCTATACCATTTTCCTTTTTTTCCCTTTTTTAAATAAATTGTATTTCATTATAATTATTGAGCTTATAGCTTTTTAACATATCGGTGAACTAGCACAAGTTTGAAAGCTGTTCATGTATTTTTGTTGTTGTAGGTTTAAATGTCATACTGATGGTATTTTGACCACTCAGTATTTATGAGCATAATAATAATAAACTCTTTAGTATGTAGCCTACCACTAACTAAGATGTGCGGCACATGTTATGATCAGTGTAGACTTGACCATTTGTGTTTCAGATTGCATACCTTCAATAGCCTAATTTTACATAGATAGACTACAGTTATCTCTACCTGTAGTACTCCAACTGCCACCTTTACTACAACCTTCACTACATTTACCCTCTCCACTCAAGGGTGTTGCCTGACGTGAATTCTGATGGAAATAGGGCCAGGGGTGTCCAAAGTTTTTTTTAAACGAGGGCCGCATATTTAAGTGCATACGCACACGGCAAACATTCAACTGGGTAAATTTAAGAGACATTTATAACCTTTCCCAAAACCTGTATTTAGTCTGTCTCCCAAAAATATGTTAGCTTTTGAGGTTTTAATAGTGTAGAATCGTTAAAAAGTATCACATCTGGTAATGTGTGCCAATTCAAAAAGAAGCTTGTGGTAGGGTGACCAGATGTCCCAGTTTACCCGGGACAGTCCCAGTTTTAAGGCCTTTGTCCCATGTCCCCATGACTTTCTCCAAAATCATGCTTTTGTCAGATTGCCAGATGTCTCAGTTTTTGGCCAATTTTGGTCCCAAAGCAACACATTTCGCTTGAAAATCAATGTCTTTGGACAATGTACATGCCAATTACACAAAGTATAAACAAATTAAAAATCTCCATTGATTGTTGCATGTCATTTACGTTTGACGTTAATGGTCATATTATCATATAATTTTTGTAAATTTGGTAGTAATAACACTAACAAAAACAAAAACTTGCTAGTTCTTGAGTGAAAAAAAGCTTTCACAAATGTATACTTTTACAATTTACTGAAGGAGGATACAATTATTTCCACGACTCGGAAAAGTATCAAATACAGGACTTTTAACAGTCAGCATGGGAACAATACTTTAAAGATTTCAAATTTGTGTCCCAGTTTATAATTTGGAATATGTGGTCACCCTGGCTTGTGGGCCCCCAAAATTTGGTTTGAGGGCCGTATTTAGCCCCCGGGCCGCACTTTGGGCACCCCTGAAATAGGCCAAGAGGTGCAGTAGTGAATTAATGACAGGTCTCTGCCAAATCTTAAAGTTACGGAGCGTCGCACTGTGTTATTGCAGTAAGCTACATGTGGAATGACGCACTCTGCATAACCCGACCACAGTCTCTTCGGTAATCTCAAGAGTTACCAAACGTCTTACAAGTTTTGACCCACGCCCACCTTAATATCACGTGATTAGCCGCCGTCCTCCCCTGACTCCATTCGCGACAACAGCAGCTGGTTGTTGTGACGCTGCGTAAAACCAAAGTTATGGAGAGTTATGGACTGTTCCTGTTCGCCCTGTGCGCTGCAGCTTTGGCCGGTTCAGCCTCCATTATATTCGTGCTAATATGGGTCCTGCACTATAAAGAAGGGTTGGCTTGGGATGGAGGACTGGCAGAGTTCAACTGGCATCCTCTCCTGATGGTCGCTGGCTTAATTTTCTTACAAGGAACTGGTGAGACAAAGTGCCATTTGTTGTGTCTGTAAGAGGCAGCCCAAAGGGGTAAAGGATGTCAATGTTTTGGAGGTTTTGTTTACATCCAGGGATTCCAGGAATGTAATGACATTGGAGTTGGAAGAACTTATCAAAGCTAAACACAACAGTGCACACACCACTCAACTAACACTTAGACACTACAGGCAAAAGTTTCAGATTTTGGGCCAGTTAAATCTCCAACATATAAACTTTCACCTGTAAACACATAAATTGCTAAATGTTTGCAATAAGGAGTGTCATTATTGCTCTGATTCGACGTTTCTCCATAGAACTATATGGGAAATTGTAACTTAATGACCATCAAATGTATTTTTCTCACATTGTGGCAACATCTCCACTTTAGTAGCCCCTACAGACTCAAACCTTTCCAGTCTTGGACTTAACAATATTTTGAAGGTTTGTCCAGAGGGATTTTTCAATATTTAATTTCTACTCTGATTTATTGAGTTTTGAACCATAAAAAACAAGGTGAAATTGTATCTTTTACTTATTTATTCACTAATAACCAGTTTATTCAAAATCTTTGTAACTAATAAATAAAATAAAACCATACATTTAAACCTGGCTCTGTCCATTACAGTTTCATCGCCAAAGATATAGGCAATTTTTGCAATTTTTACATATAAAATGTCAGAAAACTTGTGTGTTTTTTCCATATTTGTCAGTAATATACTACAGCAAGAGATTCAAATTGATATCACTCAATTTAAAATGTTTCCCTATTGACCTGCAGTGTGTCGCCATAAAAAATATTTCTTTCTTTTTTTTGTTGTTTAGCCATAATTATCTTCAGACTTCCCTGGACATGGACATACAGCAAGCTAGTGATGAAGTGGATCCATGCAGGCTTGCACATAATGGCCCTTACACTGGCAGTTGTATCCACAGTAGCAGTGTTTAACTTTCATAACACTGCCAAAATCCCCAACATGTACAGTCTACACAGCTGGCTGGGCATAGCAGCTGTAACACTTTACTGCCTACAGGTAGCCTTTATCATTCCACTTTGAGGTGTTATTACTGGGGCTGTAAATTAAACCTCTAATCTGCCTTCAGATTGTGTTTGGAGTTGTCCTGTACCTCATCCCCATTACACCTGTGTCATGGAGAGTAGCATTCATGCCTTTTCATGTCTTCTGTGGTACATTGATCTTTGTTGGAGTCATCGCTGTGGCACTCATGGGCATAACTGAAAAGCTCATTTTTGGCTTGTAAGTAGCCTAAACACAAGATTGAGTTAACTTGTTTTGAAAAATGTATTATGCATTCATGGGAAATGTACTTTGTCACACAGAACAAGCCCGAAGTATAGTCAGTCTCCACCTGAAGCAGTCTTTGTGAATGTTCTTGGAGTGCTCCTGGTGGTTTTTGGGGCTCTTGTCGTGTTCACTGCCACTCGAGTGCCTTGGAAACGCCCCAATGACCAGGTCATGCATACTCTGCATACCAACGAGGGAGGAGAGGACAATGGAAAAGTGGGACCAGCACTGCCACAGTTACCTGATGCAGCAGATGCAGGGGACAGTGATGTCAGGAGAAGAATCAGTAAACTGGATGAAACACATTCATTTTAATAGAATAAACTGGCTTCACTCAGTCTTGTATTCCTGAAAGTATGAAATGCACAAATCGATAATGTAGTTTAGGCCTGTTATCATGGTCCTTATTCTTATATTATTCTATAACCTGCTCTATTATTATACACTATTTCCAACATTTTATTTTCCCAGTATTTCTTTTATATTGTAAATAAAGATTTAAATCCAATCACATAGTCACGCTCAGTTTGTGATAATGATGAACAGATCATGTCTAAATGACAGAAACGTTAACGCGTTAGCTTTAACTAATATCCTTTTTGACTCTCTCAGCACCGGTAGTCCTGTCAGCCTGTTTGTTTTTCCTGTGTTAGCAGAAGCGTTGCTAGCAGGTTGTTAGCCCACAGTAAGGTTAGTTAATATATGCAATCCATATTAATGTCATTGTCATACCAAAGGGGTTCTTTACCTGTCAGACCACATTTACAGGAAGTATCTAGTTTTCTAATTTACAAAAACGTGAAGGCGTCCGAATGGGATCTCGTGACACTCGGCTAACAGCTAATATTGTGAAGGAGCTAATTCAATCATTGTTTATAGGTGAACAACGCACAGTTATTGTGATCGGAATAACATCTCTCGTTGAAGATTATCCACTTCAAAAGGATTGTAATAAAATACTGGCAGGTTTCTTTATCGTTACTTCCCATTGCACAGGTTTGATGACAAAACTCAAAACATGAAAGCTAGCTAATGCTATCTTAAGCACAGGCCGAATGAATCACGGGATTTCAATTGAACAATAAAGAGCGTGGTTTATAATTTTAACATGTGTTGTGAGAATACATACAAAACAACACCAATGTCTGGTGAATGGAACGGGTAATCGAGCTGGATGAAGCCATGCTAAGTAGCCAGTGTGCGGCTGCTCCATTACTGTCATGCAGGGTGGGGCTGTCTGCATGAGTTGATGACCGTCTCCTCTAACCACACAGCCAAACTGCCCGTTTTATTCCTAAATGTAAAAAATACGGTGATATTATGCGCTATTTGTCTCCTGGTCTGACTGTGGGACTGTGTAGTGACAGTGGCTTCATATTTTATTTTGACCCATTATGTACCAACACCATTCTGTTTATCACCCGGCTCTTTCTTGCATGTACTTCTCAATTCAAAATCTGTGTTTATTCCATATTTAACATAATAAGAGGGCCTGTCCCCATAGATAAAAAGAAAAAAAGAAGAAGAATAGGCATAGGCATAGGCAATATGTCCTTGTTTTCAAGTTCTTATGACGAGTAGTAGGGCTGTGTACCTTTGAGAACCTGGCAATATGATACATACCTCGATACACAGGTCACAATATGATACGTACCTTGATACAGAGCCTTCTCAATACAATTTGACACTGTTCGATACGATTCAATGACAAAACATGGACCTAATGCTCATTAGTTAATCGTGAACATATCCACTTACTCAAAAAACTGAACTCCGTGTATTATCTTTAAATTATTGAAGAATAAAGAACGAATAGTACATTTTGGTTAAATTCTTGCAACATAAAGTGTTCAGAATAATTGGTCGGACACAGTGTAACTGATCTCAAGGTGATACGAAATTGTTTACATTTTACCATGATTTCTTCCCCAGTCTTGCTGCCGTCTAACACCTTGGGGGAAGAACGATACTAAGAGCCACGATATTGATACTGTATCTTTTTTAATTATATCAATGCATATCTAGGTATTGATATTTTGAGCACACCCCTAAGTGGAAGTTACATTTTCTAGATCTGGTTTAGTTCTGCTTCGAAGGAGTCAGTTATTATTACAAATATAATTAACATGTCCCTCTGTTATTCGTCCTCAGCTGGGTCACCATGTCTGACAAGCATGAGCTAAAGGCAGAGCTTGAGAGGAAGAAGCAAAGGTTGGCACAAATTAGGGAAGAAAAGAAGAGAAAAGAGGAGGAGCGCAAGAAAAAGGAGGTAAGTCTGTTATACGGATGGAATGAATGAATGAATGAAGCCTTTATTCCGGACTCAGGGTCCAACGTGGACAAAAGGATGGCTTTTAATATGTATTTTTACACAGCACATTAGTTTTAAGTAGATTTTAGTGTCATTTTTGGACAATGGATGGATGACATAATTATGTTCCATTGTCCGCTATTCTATTGTAAACCATGAAATGGAAAGGAAACTCAAATTATGCCTTAGCAATATGTATGTAGTATGTATACAAGTTCACATTATTCGCATTACACAGTTTTAATGCACGACACGCAACGGAGTAGTATTACTTCGCGAAGGTGAAACTGTGTAATGTACTTATCCGAGTTGTTTAATCCATTTATAACATTGTCCCACAAACTGAAACGATTGTATTTTTTCCTGTTCACTGTGTGTTGGGGTTCTTTTAAGTGCAGTGCATCAGTTTTACATTACTTTAGTTAGATATACACCACTTCTGTTTAATGTGTTACCATTTTATTATGACAGATTTACGTTTTGTTTATAGGCTGAACAGCTGAAGGATGTGGCACTTCATCAAGATGACTCTGACCTGGAGAAAAAACGGCGTGAAGCTGAAGCCCTTTTACAGAGCATGGGCATTGGAGAATCTCCCTCCGGTAGGTTTGTTTAAAAGTGCAAGGACAAACAGTCGATATATTTTTGGACAAGTTCAGCAAATTGACTCTTGTCATGTGTTCAGTTTTTTGCTAATGAAGAGCTGTGCTTTCTTTAACTAGTTACATCAGTGGTTCTGATGGGTCAGTGGTACAAAAGGTGGGTCACAAGCCTTTCCCTGGGAACCTTTTTTTTTTTTCAATATTTATTGACTGAAGAAGACATAAAGACCCTATGTCACACTGTAAGAAATGATATCTTGTCAAGGAAAAAAATATTCAAAATAAGTGTATTTGGCCTTAATTTGAGTCATTTTAACTTAGTAAAAGTAAATGTTATTATTTCAAGTAAATTTAACTTTACTTTAATGTGTGATGTACTTTTTCTTAACTTAAAATAAAAATAAAAAAAACAAAACAGATTTATTTGATGTACTTACAATCAAGGGTAATTTCAAGAACATTTTACTTATTCCTAGATCACTTTGCAGTGTGCGTATTTAATTTTTATTTAGCAATAGTTGCTAATACCACATTTTACATCATTAAATTCTTATTTGGCTTGATATCTTAGGGTAACGGTGGGTCCGGATCCAATACCAGTTTAGAACCGCTGCTTTACACCCATTAACGGATTACAGCAAAGCGTTGAGTTGTGTTACCAGAAATCTGTGAAACTTCATCATTCTTCTTCTTCATTGTTATAACTACATATATTTTTATTTATTTATTATTAAAACAAAATTGAAATAAACACTGCCTGCTTCTAACACCAGGTGGCAGAAGAGATCCACAAAAACGTATAAAGAAAGCCCCACAGCTTTGAAGGAAAAATGACACAAAGATTCAGTAGTTACGCCAATCTTTTTTTTTTTTTTTTTTAACTTGATCATTTATTCATTTATTTTCTCTAAATATAATATGTCTAATTGCCGGCTGATCCATGCCATGCCGCTAGCAACAACATTAAACAACATTACTTTTCAGATGCGTGCCAAATTGGAACCGCATATTCGTGCTAATGCATCTGTCCACTGTTGCGAACACCTAAGCATGCTTCAAGTACGAGAGATGATCATTCTCTGTGATATTCAACAGCACCACCTCCTCCCATGTCCCCCACTGCCAAATCCACGGATACTCAGAGCGAGGCAGGGAGCCAGGACTCCGATGGAGCGGTGGGACCCAGGTACAGCCACTCTATTCCCGGCAAAACCACTGAATCACTAAAACTCTCCTGTTCCCCACTTGCACGGAAAACAATGCCATGTGTTTTTTTGCACAATAAGAAACTACTGTCTGATCATGATAAAATGTGCTTTCATACCATTTCTATTTCGGTTTTTGCTTAGTGCCATAACTGTCTTTGCTTTGTTGAACGTGCTTGTAACTCCGGTAAAGAAAACACGCTGTGGCAAAGTATCTTGATTGCCAAAGTTTATTTAAGGATATAAATTGTTCGCTGCAGTACATAACATCACTTTATTACTTCCAGGGGAGCAACCACCTGAAGCTTTCCAACATTACAGTGAACGATGACGAGTTTATGCCAGCAGAGTGCATGTTTATTTAATTTGTGTGCCGTCGAATTAGGACGATCTTAAATTAACAATAAACCAGCGGGCTGCTTGCCGTGCCTGGGGGACTTCTTAACCCCTAATTAGAGCCCCTTCCCTGGGCTGAAACTCAAGCTCCCCCAGTGTCCCATCAGGCCCAGGGAGCTGTTCCCCCTCCGTGTTGACTCATTTCCCTCACCAGCATGGCCATTTCCTACACACATGGAGGTCATGTTTTCTCCCCGAGGGTCCCCTCTCCGCCGCGCTCTGTCCACACCACACTCAGAGGCTTTTCTGTGGCACTGTTCAGCCCCTCGGGCAGCCAGTTACACCAGCGTCACCTCATTCACAACTGTTTAAGGAGACATGTTCTTTGACCTCTCTGGGCTCTGTGTCGTCAGAATAGGGCTGGGCAATATTGAAAAATGCAAACGAAACACAATTCTTCTTTTCATATTGATCAATCTTAGTATATTTTAATTTATCTTTACTTTACTTTACTAATATAATTTATAATAGGGCAGCACCATATATTGCAAAAGTAGTTGACACAATTCCTAGATCGCAAGAAGATGCCTCAATGTATTGCAAAATAGCATAAGTCTTCGATCTGAGATTAACCTTTTTGTTAACACAGCCTAAAACAAAACACATGGGGCAGTGAGAAGAATCAATATGAAACTGAATGAAACCATTTGATTTTAAAAGACTAAACTGACTTGTATTGTTGAATGTTTGTAACGCATAAATACATAAAATAGAGTTTTTACTTAATTTTGTTCAATTTAACCTTGTTTAGGTCCTTGTTACGTTTTTGTTTTGACACAATGATGAAAAAATTACTTGTATATCATTTTTGTACACAATTTAATCAAATGTGCTGTGAAATAATTGTAGTAAAAGATCACACTAGTACAGTTATGGCAATATTGAAGACAAATTTTCTCCCATATCTTTAGTTCATATATATATATATATATATGTATATATATATATATATATATATATATATATATATATATATATATATAATGTATGGACATTTTAAATAAACTTTATCATAAACAAATAATTAAAGCTATACACCAGCACCATCAAAAGCCCCTTCCCGATCACTGAACTGAAAAAAGATATAATCACATTTCGATTGAAATTTGATTAATTGCGCAGCCCTATTGTCAGAGCCTTGAATCAGGATGAAATTAAAGTAGCCAATCAACTTTTTAATCTGGAATTGAACGGATTTGTATGCATGCTGTGTGCCATGATGCTAACGGGATCTCCTCATTTGTGCCTGTGCTTGTCTCTTCACTAATGCTGCCTTGTTGCTGTGACACTAACAAGGACCCTGCACTGGGACTCTGACCCGTCCACACTTCAACTTCACTCTGATTCTGAGCTGGGGTACTGGACACTCTCTTCTCTCCTTTCCTGGTCATTTTCTCTTCTATCAATCTACAGCATGTCTTTTTGAAGTCATTACGATTGGCTACAGTCGTGAAATGGTATGTTCATACAGTTGATACGCTAACGCCAAGTGTTTTTGCCGTCCCTTGATTACATTCACATGGTTAAAGCCATACTACGTAACATTTTACCTTAGGAACAGAATTCAGCATAAGCGTTTATTTAATTTTGGGCATTTCTTTGGTGAAAAATACCTCAAAAACATTCTTTACTGGGCTCGTCTCTTCTCAATCCTGACTCGCAACTTTGCTTGGAGCGGTATTTTGAGTTAAGGCTGCACAATATACTGTCAAATTATTGTTATTTTAATATCCTCATTACAAAAAGCCACCATTTACAATATCGTACTCTTAATTTACTTCAATTTTCCAAGAGAAACCGGACACACAGTGTTCAGGAAGTCAGGACCATAAAGTAGTTTTTGGGGAAGGTGCTCTTTGGTGTTTGGGGAACAAAAAGTTAAGAGAAAAACAAGAGACCAAGGCACTCCTTCCACATTATAATACTCTATTTACATTTTCTTAAAATTAAAATCTTTTAAAACATATTGCTGGTTTCTTCCACGCATAGCGGCTCCAACAAGCCTTTGTCGAGAAGTGCTTACATTTTCCATCCATCTTCTTCTGCACATGTAGCATTTCTGTTTTGACAGGAAAGCACAGCTGAAGAAATAAAATGTTTACAATTTTACACAGTGCATTTGTTGACAGTTTAATATCACATCATTGTTGCCATAAGTCACGACCATCATCGAATATTGCAATTTCTATTGTGCAGCCCTACTCAGAGTGTAAGTAGCCAATCATTACTTTAAGAACCTACTGAATAACACTATTGTCTGATATCGCTGGCATGTTTATGTTTTGAGCCTTATTACAGTTAAGTTGCGACCTTTAACCTGAAATGTTCCGCAGTGTGGCTTTAATTTAATCAGCACAAGATCTGCCGACACAAAAGTGAGTTCTTACCATATGAGTTGACAGGTTATACAGGTATATTTTAAATATATATATATGTTGTTAAAAGTTTATTGCTAATATTGATTGTGTTATTGTCGTTTGGTATATTTTCTGTGCAAACCTAATGTTTCTTTTACTGTAGGCATGTTGCACCAAAACTGGGAATGGCCAAAGTCACACATGTAGACTTTCCTCCACGTGAAACGGTTTCCTACACCAAAGAGACTCAGACACCAGTGCTCACCCAGCAGAAAGAAGGTGAAACTTGTATTATATTATTTTCTATGTCAAATGAAGTCCTAGCAAATATTTTCAAATGAGTACATTTCTGTACTTAAACAGAAAATCTTGACTTGACAACCAGTTGTTGCGATAAATTTAGGAAAGAGTATGTCGAGAAAAGATGATTTCGGATAAGGATTGCTCATTTGTACCTCCCATGTAGCTCGGCATCAAACTGACTTTGGTCTAATTATTGAGCAGGATGAGAGCGCAGTGACAGGAAGAAAGGCTGAGATGGGAGCCCAGATATAAGGCAGTGCTACAGCTGCTCCCTGCCGCTGGAGCGTGTCGATATTTATGTAATTGCTGTGTTCATTCGCTTTATGTGGTTGGTCAAAGAGAAAATCTAGGCTACTACCCACCTCCACATGTTGGACACATGTTGCATAAAATATGCACAATTTGCGGCCGCACCGCGTTGGTGCCTGATTCTGGTAATGACAGCTGCTGAATAATGCGCTTGACTGGAATTCTGATGAGGATTTCACTTTTGTTTTTCAGTTTTCATTTTGTCTTTTGTGATTGATGCACACTGTATTGGCAACATGATTATTCAGACCATTTCATAAAAATAGTACGACTATTGATGTTATGTTTTGTCTCGGCGATATTTAGTTCTTGCATTTCAAATTGTTGTTCACATTATTTAATGATTTAATAATGTTTATTTTTTATTGGCATTTTAATACAAAAAGGATAATTGTAGTCAAAGTGTATAAAACCATATAGATGGATAGTTAGACAGTGTTGTACAAATTTACTAAGCTTTGCTAATATTCAAGCACTGTTCAGAACAATGTATCATGAACAAAAGTATTTAGATGCATGACAACTAACTCCTAAGAAAAGAAATAAAAAAACGATGAGCAGAACTGCTGAAGGATGAAGCGTCCCCTGTTCTCCTGGCCTCTACTGGGCATTGTAAAACTGTTAAACAGCGATGGTTTCTGCCAGCTGTTCAACACCAAGTCCCCTTCCCCTCTCTGCCACTCTGTAATCATTTCATCAACTCCCTCGCTTCCCTGTCTTCTCCCTTCAGCGTACAGGCACATAACAAAACACACTCAGTGACATTGTGCATTTTCACACCATCACTTCTGGCACTCGATGAGACGGCATCCCCATCCCCGGCACGCTCCCCTCGATGCATTTCTGATATGTGGGGTGGCATCGGCCTGGGCTCTGATTGAGCGATTTATCATGTTGTCAAAAAGAGGCAACGCGCAGCACTCTCAAGGTCAGCGGGCGGTGGCATGAGAGTACAGGGCTGCTGTGGCCGGGCTACTGCGAACCCAGGGTGCCCTCTGTCAGCAAGACGCTCGCTGAGGGGTGACTGACCTGCTCTACTGCCCTCCTTTTAACAAACCTTCAGATATCAGTGTTCCAGGCTTTTCGTTAATCAGGACTTCATGTCAGGACAGTGTTAGTATTAAAGAATGCATTTTGAATGCTTTGTTTTATGAATTGGAATACTTTTTCTGACATTGACCATGAAGCAGGTTTAGCTTTAGTTTCCATTTTCATAGCATTTTAAATGGTCACTATTAGGGGGTGGGTGATATTAACCAAAATGAATGTCTCGATATTTGGCGGGACTTTCTCGATAATGATAATCAAGCGGCATTTTACCATCAAAAATATGTAAAAATGTGCTGGTAAAAGTATTCATTTAAATTCCTGTTTAAATTATCTCAAAAATATAATTGTCTTGAATAAAGTGTAAAGGTGCAGAAGAAAGAACATTATTATGCCTTTCTAGAGACATTACACATAAAGTATATCTGTTATGTTTTTTGCAGCTTTTTGTTCATTTCTTGACTTTGATGATATAGCCTACTTGATATTGTAAATTTATATTCCAAAAAACAATTTCGATGTTGTGTTGTACACGATATATTGTCCACCTCTAGTCACTGTTACAGTATCGTGGTGAATTGGAAAAAAATCCCAACCTGTTCCTTCAAGGAAGTGAATGAGTCGGTCTGACAAAGCTGCAAAATGCAATGGCTACAGTAGTCTTACTGGCTTTCTTTCTGCACACTTATTGGACCAGAACAGAGAATGAAGAGGGAAAGTGTCATTTTGCAGAAAAGTCTGATGTGGTATAAACACAACAATATTAGCTTGAACTGTTTTTTATTTTATTGTAATCCACAAAAGTAACACATATAGAGCCTTCTACAATGCCAGTGGTACCAGTCCTCCTAAATCATAAAATGTAGCACTAGGTAATATGCAGCATCAATATGCTCTTCTCAACAAGAGGCTGTAATTACAGTGTAAGATATTGTTGTAGGTTGGGGGTGGTGGGTGTGGAGTGGCTGGTCTTGTGCAGTGCTTAAAAAAGGCTTGTCAGGAGTTTCAGTATGGAGAGCAGTTTAGTAAATCTAATATTTAATTGAATGTGATTGTTTTAATCACTCTGGATTTGGAGGCAG
The DNA here is from genome assembly GCA_900303255.1 of Lesueurigobius sanzi. Taxonomy (NCBI): domain Eukaryota; kingdom Metazoa; phylum Chordata; class Actinopteri; order Gobiiformes; family Gobiidae; genus Lesueurigobius; species Lesueurigobius sanzi. The sequence continues at coordinate 27,793 of OMNZ01029515.1, forward strand.
GTCAAAACTTTTAATCATAAAAACCCTTAATGGTCGCCTTGTTTGAAGTGCCACTTGTAATCGTGGTCAGCTTTTATGTACTTCATGATTACTAGTGTTAAACATCTATTGTATGATGGAGTGGCCATACTGAGAGATTTTTGTGCCTAAATTACAATAAAGTGTGTGTCTGTAGCGAGATGAGCATTAACATCTGACAAATGCAATACTTGTTACAATTAAACTGCCCCACACATGGATCACATAAGGCCATGTTGAGATTAGTGCTCTGTGGGACGGAACAAAGCTTGAATATATTTTTTGATAGCAGGATACAGGAACTCACTCGGTAATTGTCAAAATGTCAATAGATTTAGATTTTTAACTGAATACCGCAATGTATATTTTTTGTTACTTAAGCTGCTAGACTCAATCATTTCTAAATTTGGCTTGGGTTTAAGCTGTATTGGCTAAAGACTATGTGAACTATTCAAATGCAGGCTAGAATGCTGAAATAAGAGGCTTCCATGCTGGGCGCAGTGTATGCCACCCTGCTGGGCTGACGTGATGCCGGAGAGAGGCCTATAGTCTGTGTATTTACATGCTCTGACGCCTGATGCATAGAAAGCGATAGACACCTGCAGTACAGAGCAGAGGCCATTTAGTTGAACATCACTGGCCGCATGCCGCGTTTGCATTAATATATTGTCCATGGGCCGAGACCTGTGATTACTCGCCCCCCCCACCTCCACCGCCTCTGTCTGACTCCCCCAGAAAAGCTTTTATTTCTTAAGTGGCACAAAAGCCATAATTGGGCCTGCTTTGAGAGGACGTGTCAGTGTATGGGACATTGGTGATCCGGGTGAATTCTGTTAAATGCGACTCCCCCAACCGTCCCACTTCCTCCACCAACTACCATGGCCCCCCACACACCCCGCACATCCCCAGCAGGGTCGCCAGGATCACTAGCTTTTCTCCAAATGGCCATTTTGGCTGGCAGGTGCATTATACCCTTTATTTTCAGATTGTCTATCCGCTCCTAATGCCTGGCAGGTTGATTGCTCTGGCTGCCTCACCAGGGAAAGGGCTGACGAGCACGGCCGGGACTAGCTGAAAGACAGTGATTACTGTTTTCCTTTAAGCCTGATTGAGGCCCTTGAAAGGAAAGATTTTAACCTTCTCCTGTTGGTTGCAGCGTATGGTCGTACATTGAAATGCCTTGTGTCATCAACCTGGTTCTGTAAACTCATCAGCGCACCCAATACCCTTCTTCCCCAAACCTGTGTCTGCGAATGGGGCTAAATCACTTTACAGACAAAGTGACAGATGACATTATCATTTAGATTATCTCAGTAGGAAGTAAAATTTTGTCATGCAGCAGCATCATCTTGGGTAAACTGAGGCTCACACCAAGACAAAGGGCTGCAGGAAGCAAGCTTGAATTCTGCTCTGCTCATGAATCTGTTTGTCCTGCCTTTGCTCTTGTTTTTTTACATTGAAATCGTGGACTATATACCGTTTCAATGAGATGTGTGTAGAAAAAAGCATGTTGGTCGCCTTTGAGGTAGGGCCGGTGTGCAGTTTGCCAGCTGGTCCGGCCTGTATTTTGTTGTACATTCTTTGAGGTTGAATAGGAGTTGCGAGACCTCCTGCTAGGATGGTAATTGCCCGGACTCACTGTTCAGGGAGAAGCTTGTCTCGGGGCAGCCAGGCGGAAAACCTCTGTGCCATCCCCATGCCACCTCTGAAGAGCAGGAGACAATCGCAGCATCACCATCTGCCTGCGCACCATGCCGTCATCTGGGACGGGCCCGGGCAGCTGCTCTGCTCCCTCTGCCCCACTGCCCCGTGGCCTTACGACACGGACACGGGGTACTGCTACACTGACAGCTCCTCTCTTTTCAATGGCCCGCTCTCATTAACTGTTCGGAAAGACAGGGGTCCCTATGACAACAAGACACCCGCTGAGCTGTGTCTGTTTAACGCAAACGACAAACTTGGGGGCTTTAGAGAACCAAGTTGTGTTTGAAAGGCCACATTGTGCACGCAAACCAAACAAATGCAAGGTGGAGATACAAAACCAGTCTATGGCGGCGCTCATAATCACGGGGTGGAGCTTTTTCTTGAAATTGCATAATAATGGAGCAAAGGGGACATGTAATGACCAAAAGGTACAAGCCGCTTGATAGATGTGTGGTTTGAGGAAGACGTTAATTGGTCCTGTTAACATGTCAGAAATCTTCAATTTATCTAATCGCTACAATTGCAAATTATTCAGCTATGAAGTTTTTCTATTCATTATTTTTATTGATTGTTTTTTTCCTCAAAAGAAGAGGAGGAGGAGGAAGAAATTGCCCCAGCACAGCCAGTCGAGGAGATTCAGACTGAAAAACCAGATCAGAAGGAAGAGGAGGAAGGTACAAAGGCTCACTCAAGTTGTAATTTAGTCAAAGTCTAAACTAATAACAATTCAATTTGTGTCATAATTTGTTTATCTTGCTTCTGTTTATTGGCGCAGCACCCCCCCACGAACTCACGGAGGAAGAGAAACTGCAGATTCTGCACTCGGAGGAGTTTGTGAATTTCTTCGACCACAGCAGCCGCATTATTGAGCGGGCCCTGTCGGAGCACGTCGACCTCTTCTTTGACTACAGCGGCCGCGACCTGGAGGAGAAGGAGGGGTAATAATTGGACAACTGGTCTTTCAAAACTTGTAATTGGTCCGAAAGAAGTGGTTTATTGATTTACACTCTCTCTTTACCTCTCAGGGAAATCCAGGCAGGGGCCAAATTGTCTCTCAACAGGCTGTTTATGGATGAGCACTGGTCCAAGCATCGTGTCGTCACCTGCCTAGACTGGTCCCTCCAGGTCATTAGCAACAGCACTCTCCACAAAATGTTCAAATAAGTCCAGAGGATCCGCTGATTTTGTTTGCACTATTATGAGATCACTGATGGCACAGTAATGGCATGATAGTAGGATGGAACGCATGGTATCAATGCAAAATGTGGTAATCATGGTAATTACTCTGGACTCACAACTGTCATTCTACTCTATTGCAATGTAATACAGTTAAGCATCCTAACCTCTAAAGAGACTATCAGAGTAGAGAATAGATGACCAGAAAACATGTTAGGTCCACTATATTATTGTCAAATTAGTGTTATTGCGATATGGGGCGACACTAAATCCACATCGCGACGAGAAGGCACATTGTATTGTAATTTATCTTCATATTAGCCTCATTTTCTTCCCAGTTTAGTGTTTTTAAAGTTTTGTTTTAACACGATTTGATGAAAAACTTTGTTCAAGTTTTTTTTTTATATAATGGAATGTTTTTCTAAAATGTGGCATTATCATTATCGCAATATTCAAGACAGTCATCGAATATGTTTTTTTTGTTCATATTCACTATTTTATTAGTAATGACAATGATGAAACTATGGCTACAAAATGCGTTATCCCGTTTGTTCCTAGCTATTACCGTGTTATTATCGTGGGCTGTTAGTTGAGGTGCGATCAAATCACTGCTCGAAGTGAATTCCTTCCTGGAAAAACCACACATAGCTGCTAATTGACTGTTGAAACAAATTAACAGCGCTAAGCCTTAATACGTTATGATTACATAGCTTGAGTTTGACAGCTGCAACTCTTGGCCACAAGTCCCTCTGGAAAAGTTAGTTATGTCCCACACAAATTGTCACAAACCCAGAGTTGGTAATGATTTGTTTCCTCTGGTGTCCGAGGTCATTTATTGCATGATCTGGCAACTGCTTGTGACATTGATTGAACACCGGCTCTTTGTTCACGCTGTTTGCTTGCTCAGAGCGAAGTGAAGCCTCTCTGATCTGAAATTATGTATTCAGCGACTGTAGGCTCAAGATCAGATATTAAAGCCAGCCGAGGTTAATGGTTTGTTTACATGTGGATAGAGTTACTCCGGCTGTGTTTTCGCAGTAACGCCAAGTTTTAAAAGACCCTTGAAAAACTTTGCATTAGTTTTTGCTGTTCTCATGAGCTAAGGATGCACAGTTTGGAAACAAAAAAAAAATCTGCAAAACGAATTAAGATTTTACTGTCAAGTCTAATTTGCGATTTTGGTTTAATTTATTTGTGGAGCTGTACCATGGGCTCCTTTCCAGGGCTGTTTTGGTTAGTGTTGGGAAAGGGATTGCAAAGTTAAGAGTTTTTCTGGGCTGGTGCAACTCAAATGGTCCATAAATCTCATTGGAGAAAGTCAGTCATTAAGCCATGAGCAGCAGTAGTGCACCGGGGCAGCCTGGGCCCATTCTCATGGAGGGAAGCCTTGGAGGCACTGCAGCCTTCCTCACACATTTATTTAGTGTGATTTTCTCTCTCTCTCCCCAGTATCCTGAACTCCTGGTCGCCTCATACAACAACAACGAGGAAGCTCCCCATGAGCCCGACGGCGTGGCTCTGGTATGGAACATGAAGTACAAGAAGGCCACGCCGGAGTATGTCTTCCACTGTCAGGTACACACCGCCGCATTGCACCTCACATGGGAATTATTTCATGAAAAGTGTGAAACCAACATCAGAAAAGCCCTGTTTGTTTTTTACCACTCTACTTAAAGCCATACTGTGAAACCTGTCACTCAATAAATGCAATAATCTGCAAGAAGAAATGCCTAAATAAACCCTGCGGAATAACTGAGCAGACTCTCATCTCCTCAGACTCGTAACTGTGCTGGGAGCAGGACAGCACCAGTTTGTCTCCATGCCAGTAGCATCTTCCAAAGAAATCATTTCGATGTAAAATATAGCATTGTTGGTGTCTAGATGATCATTAGGAGCAAGTTTGGTATCACAAGCATGATTGTTTATCAGTTCTTTTTGTATTATGTACATACATGTATGTATGTATGTGTAAAACGTGCTGACTACAGATTTAAACAGTGGGGGATTCTGAATCTGTGCAGGTCTTTTAATGCAGTTATAATATTGCAGTGATTACAGGCAACTTCCTGCTAACTTAGGGTAACATCTATGTTCTGGTTTTGTTAATTACTATGAAGAGTTAGCCATGTCTTAATAAATAAGATATGATATTTGACCTCACAATAGAGAAATTCACTTCTGCTCTTAAGATAGGATCACACAGGGGGGTGCAAAAAGTCAGGAAATGTGCCATCAAGAAGAAAAATAACTTTGTAAAACAGGTAATAGTAATAATAATAATAAACAAATATAGTAATGTCTCTAAGCATATCTCTCTAAATAAACTATACAAGCATCTCTTATGCTCACCAAATAAGATAAAAATTAAACTCTAGGTCGAATTGGGCAGGATGTGATATGTATGAAATGGAAAATAAAATATTGTATCAGAGTAATCATTGCAGGTGAACATATAATAAATGTTTACATTCAGGTGGTTGATAAGTGACATTGCAGGTATTGTAAACACAGATGTTATTGCACATAAATATATAAACTGTATGTAGCTGTTGGATAATCACTTATAGCATACAACGTAACGTGAAACATCGTTACACAGGATGTGAATACTTCATCAGAGGAGACACGTGTTTGAAAATGTAGATGTTTTAGCCCTTAAGCTAAAGGCTAATGCTAATTTGATGCTAACAATTGGCAAAATAGCATCACAATCAGAATTATTTTCTACAAAACGCATTTTATTTTTTAATTTTTTTTATCTATGTCAATCTTATTTTACTTTTAATTTACCTTTAAATGTGGACAGGACGTGCACTGACCAACAGGAAGTCAGCCAAATACATTCTGTGCACAGAGCCTATTGTACAGCATTGCTACTCTAACACACTACTGTACAAATTAACTTACTCATTGCATTAAAGCCATTGCGGAACATTCCAGGTGATAAACTGTTCATTTACATATCTTCGTCATCTTTGTATACAGGTATACTGTAAATTTCAAAGTTGTATCATCCTAGTTTAATATTTTCATATATAAAGTACAGTGAAGAAAATAAGAAAATATTTTGCAAGTTCTCCCACTTAGAAATCATGGAGGGGTCTGAAATTTTCATGGTAGGTGCATGACCACTGTGTGAGAGATAATCTAAAAAGAAAAATCCAGAAATCACAATCATTGATTTTTTTAACAATTTATTTGTGTGATGATTGTGTGAACACCTGTCTATCAGCTAGAATTCTGGCCCTCAAAGACCTGTTATTCTGCTTTTAAATAGTCCAACTACACTCTGCTCATGATTCTAATTTAGTAGCACCTGTTTGAGGTTCTTAGCTTTCATAACGACACCTGTGCACCCCACAATCAGTCAAAAGTCTAACTACCAACATGGGCAAGAGCAAAGAGCTCTCAAAAGACACCAGAGACAAAATTGTAGACCTTCACAAAGCTGTAAAGGGCTACGGGGCAATTGCCAAGCAGCCTGGTGTAACTGTTGGAGCAATTGTCAGAAAATAGA
>OMNZ01029521.1:0-12341 GCA_900303255.1 Lesueurigobius sanzi
ATTGCACTGTTAAAATACATAAAGGCGAGTATAAAGCCTGTACAAATAAAACAATGGAAATTAGTACATTTACGTCATCATCTTAATTACAATAGGAAAAAAAAAACATAGTAACAGCTGGTTTAGTCCTGGTTTAGTCCTAGTTTAGACCCGGTTTAGTCCTGGTTTAAATTAGTCCTGGTTTAGAGCTGGTTTAGTCCTGGTTCAGACCTGTTTTAGTCCTGGTGTAGACCTGGTTTAGTCCTGGTGTAGACCTGGTTTAGTCCTGGTTTAGACCTGGTTTAGTCCTGGTTTAGACCTGGTTTAGACCTGGTTTAGACCTGGTTTAGACCTGGTTTAGACCTGGTTTAGACCTGGTTTAGACCTTGTTTTAAATGATAAAATAAAATAAAGGGTCAGCTCTTCTGTCATCCTAACCCTCCAGCCCTTTACCCCTGGGTGGCCATAGTTAATATATGGATTTAAATGTTGACATGTCTCAGCAGAATTTAAAATAAAAATCACTATAACTAACATTGATGAGGAAAACCTCTGTAAATTTCCTTTTTTCAGCGGTAAAGTCACATCATCCAATATTTTACCATCGGCATCTGACAGAACTAAAGAAAAAACACTGTGGGTTTAACATTCAACACTTTTATTGTGAAAAACATCCCTTCTTCCTGTTACTGTACAATCAATAATAATAATTTAAACACGTCTCGCTCAGCTCCAAACAACCCGTAGTGTCGTCCTCTCCGTCTCCTGCTCCTACAAACTACCAGGATAAAAAATACATCTCAAATGGGGAAAAAAAAAACAAACACTGAGGAAGTTCATACAAAAAAACATGACATTATTATTTAAATACAACGAGCTCCGGCGCAAAAATCAGCAGGAAAACAAAAAAAGAGCGGTTGAAACCTTGGCAACAAGATCGAGCCACAGTAAACTTCAAAAAAAAAAAATTTACGTCATTAATTTCACAAAAACGAGGATTTCCAAAGTTGTTTTCCAATTTCATGACAATCCCAGAAAATAAAAATACAACACATATGTACGAATCCTACCAATTGAAAATGTCACTGTACAAATCGTGCCCCGTCTGCTGTAATAAGTAATAACTATTGCTTGTTTTGACATCGTGTGCGGAGGTTTAAAAAAGAATCTAAAATCTTTTCCATAAGCACCATCAACAATTGTAACAAAATGCAAAAATTGCCTGCTTTTGAAGATGACGTTTTGTACAGAATATACAGAAAGACCCATATTGCAAATTCACCGCCGTTTGAAGACGTTCCTATGAGGAAAAAAAAAAAGAATCCGATTTTACAAGATTATTACCTGTTCCTACTTAAAATGTTGTTGCTCCTCAATAGCACCATGAATGTTATTGTGTCCAACGTGAGCCACAAGGCGGAGCCAAGTCTTGTGGTTTGGAAGAAATTGTGCGAGTTGGTTTGCCCAAAAAGCAATGAATTGAGTGAGGAAATAGGTTGCGTTCACCTTCTAGAAATTGGCAGTGTCATAATTTCTATGAGAGTGGGACAGTTTTTGAAGGAAATGTTGTTGAAACTGACCCCAGCCAACTCGCCAAATGCTGCTATATTTTCAATTTGGCTGATACCTTAGTTCCACTAGCCACTTTGGCCACTTGGAATTCATACACACATATCAACCAACTCCTACAGATGATGTCGTGAACCACTATCACACCAATTAACAATTAAAAGCAATATTTTCTTTTGAATGGTGAAAGGTTAGTGCTAGATTATAGTCGGCTGAGGTGGGAGGGTCTGCTGTGAAAACTTGAGATGTCATGATTAGCATCTTTATGAGAAAATAATGTGAATTTACTTCATATGAGCTGAAAGAGGAGACATGTAAAAGCTCAGTAATTACCGAGATATTAGCCATAAGCCATGTCGAAGAATCAGCGTTTTGACAGTTACCAAATTCCTACCTGCACCAACCTCATTTCAAACTCTCTTGTGCTGATGTCATGTGAACGCAACCTATTTGTTTACACTGTTGGAGGAGCGATTTGGTCCCAACAGAATAAAAATATGACTCAACTGTTCCTGACTCTGCGACCACCAGGGGGAGACATTTCCTCATGTGTGTGCTGTTCCTTTTACAGCTTCTACCATTACAATAAAGTTTCCCTGACTTTTCTAGGGACTGAATAAGGCCCTCAAACCAATTTTTGTCGACATCAATATTCCAAGCCTCAAAGAAAAGAAGCACGGTCAAGCCAAAGCTGAATACATTGACTTAATTAATTCATAAAGGCTAATTTGGTCTCATAGTGTTAATATTTTATAGTTTCTTTATTATCAGACCAGTGTGTTCTTCCTTGCTAAAGGTTTTGAATGCTCTCTTCCTGCAGATAACCTTTCGTAAAATAATTCTCTCTAGTTTTAGTCTAGTAAGGTAAGACGTCAGCGGCATCTACAGTTCGACTTCTTCAGTATAGCATCCCAGGCGTGTGAAAGCAAATAAGCTCCCTCATCCCGGAGGCAGGTTTCTGAATTTCAATTCCCTTCCTTTAGCCATCGACAGTGTTTTAGGTCCTGATCCACTTTGAAGCAGTGCCAAATCAAATGAATTCAAATCAATTTAGTCAACTTTTAATTTCAGGGCTGCGATTATTTTGGTACTTGATCAATCTGCATAATCTTTTGACTGCCAAAAGTGCATGGAAATAGAAAAAGGTTTTTTAGTAAACCTTTTGCCACATGAAGCTAAGTGATGTTGTTTAGGTCATGCCATACAAAAATAAATAAATAGACATGTTTAAGTTGGATATATTCTGCATATAAGATTAAAACATTCTTTAGGATTCTGAGCATTGATATTTTACCTTTTATAAATTGAAATAAAGTCTCTGTAAGGATTAGACAGTTGCTCTAACATACAGGTTCCAGGACTGGTGAGGATTTGACCCCGAGCGCCACCTGCAGGCAGTCAAGAATATTACTTTGATGAATATGATGACAAAATATTTTAGTCGACGAAGTGAGCACTGCTGATGTACATAAAACACCGTCGCCGGCTAAAGAAGGCAAATGAAGTTCACAAGCGTTCCCCCCCAGGACAGTGAACCGGGATGAGGGGGCTACTTTGCTTTCACACACCAGGGACGCTGTCGTGAAGAAGTCCGACTGCAGATGGCGAAGATCTTTAATAAAACTCTAGAGGACGTGACGCTCGCTGACGTGACAAACGTGGCGGCCATCTTGTGATTGGCCGCTGAGGCTAATGCTAATAGCTAGTAATATAAAAATAGGTTTTGAGACACAGTGATCGTTTTTGATTTGTTGTATTGCTGGTTGTTGTAAGTCCAGGTAACTTAGTCATGATTGATTTGTATAAAGGACTGTTGTTTTGTCCTGGCACTATTTTGCACAGTTCATTCTATTGTTAGTAACTGTATCAAGTTCACCAGCTAAATATTGGTCAGATTCTGTCTAGTTAATTCTTTCAGCCCTGTGCTCATACAAACAAAATTATTGTTTGGGAAGTAAGAATAGCGAATATTGCTGTACTTTTATTAGCATAGCTCTACGTACGAGACTGTAATATGGAAAATAAGAAATCCAATAAATAAAAAAGGCCACTTCATTTTAATTACTAGACTTAAGATCAGTCAGTATTTAGTATTTGGATAAAACTCATGATATGGACAAAAGAAGGAAAGAAAAGAATTCCTATTCGACTCATAGCACTTGGTTCAGAAGGACAATCACAACATGGCCACCGAAGCTTGCCATTTGTTTCAATATATATTACTACCACCATGTCCTATCTAGAGTTTTAAATCTCTGGAAAACACTGGTCTGATGAAGAAATCTTAAAATATAAACATATTTCACTGTTAAACTGACGACCCAAATACACCGCTCACAATGGAAAAAAAGCCTCTAAACTGTACAGAACAAGTTAAAGAAAAATCCATTCCTTTGTAAAAAAAACAAACAAAATGGATCCAGTGTTAATTTTGACAACATAGTTTTAGGCCAGATTTAGTCAATTCTTTTCAGTTTCAGTCTAGTTTTAAGCGACAAAATATTCAAATATATTTATTCCAATTAATTTAATGCAAGTCATTTTGCCGACTTTACATTTCTTTTGTTGTATCCTTTGGCAGGGAATTTAAAACGGTGTCGCTGAGGTTCACATGTGTTTAGTCATTTTTCATTTTTATTACATTTTCATGAGTCGGCCAAAACATCTGGAGATTTTTATCACAATTTCAGTCTCATTAACTACTTTTGATTTAGTGTTTGCCCAATTCAAATCAACACTGGATCAAAGTCGCAAGTGCATAAACCTTTGTCGATGCCAAGGCAGCGCTAGAACTACCCAGAATGATTAATGTATGCAAAGTACACCTTTAAAATCCACAACATCCGTCACAATCAAGCTGAAGTCTCCATGAAAAAAGGTCACAATTAGCATCACAAAGGCTGCTGTTAATCAAACAAAGTCTTATTATTTATAAAAACCTACTAACCCTGTAGTTTAGAGCCCGACGAACATGATACAAAAATGATTCTTGTGCTCGTTCATCAGTTCATATTTACTCTTCTCTCAAAGCACAAACATTCAGGCCAGACGCTGCAGGTGAATAGGGGGGAAAAAATGTAATTGTGTGATATCGAATTGACACTTTTGGTGTGCATTACTGAAAAAGTACTGCAAGTTCTATGTCATTTTATGTTTTCATATAAAAATGAGGCATTTTATGTGTGCAACGACATCAAAATAATGGATAGAGCAATGTTCAAATGTATGGTTTTATTTTGTATATCAGTTACCAGATTTTGGATCTTAGTTTTTGAATAAGCTAGTTATCAGTGAACAGTGTTGGGGATAACGTACAGTATTACAAAAGTATCTACCGGTAGTTAGATATATTACTTACGGTAGAAATATATTACTTTTTTCAGTAATTGAGAAAGATATTACTTAAACATCGTTCCAATTTAAGTAACTCAAGTGAAAAGTACAACTCCCCCCAAAATAAGATGCAGCACCAAATCAAGTTGGACTTTGTGTAGCTAACGTCATCAAAACAAAACACAAAAGAATGGGGGCGGCTGAGGAAAAGGACATCTTTGACTGCACTTTTGCTCGGTGGCATTATTCTCACTATTTTCAGTTTATTACAATTTTAAAGTAACTTGCCCAACACTGTTAGTGAATACAAGTGTGAAAACTCAGATTTCGTCAGCTCAATTAAACAGGCAACATTTACGTATAGAAAAAAACCTTCAAAATATTATGAAGACTGGAAGGTTTGGAATCTGTAGGAGCTACTACATTTCGTTGCAAGAGTGAAATAAGAACGGAATTTGGCGAAAAAAGGCTTTACAGTTTTAAAACGTCTGCTCATGCACATGTTCATCTATGACGTTTTCCACTGGCTTCTCCCAGAAATAAATTACCATATATGGATTACAGCATCTTATCGGTCACTTTACACATGCCATGTCAGTATTTGTGAATGGATACACGTGGGAAACATGGGTATCCAAACTTTACCAGTAACTTCCTGGTTAAGTTTGACACGCGACTCGACCAAACGTCATAAAATAAACCTCGTAAAAGCTGAGTATAGCCTCATTTTTTTTTTTACGATGTTTAGGGACAAAACTAGATACAAATGTCCAAATTAACCACAGCATGAAAAAGAAATCCATGTTTTCACCTGCAGCGTCTCGCCTTAAATGTAATAAAACCAGTCGCTTCCTTTTCACCATATCTCACCAATCTTTCATCTTGTTGCCAAAATTTCAAGCGTTTCTCCCCAGATTCCGATAAAAACAATTCCAGAATGTGCAAGTGTGTGGATACAGAGGCGGACAGGTGCGTAGTGTCTTCAGTGGTAGCTTATTGGTCACTTAAATAGCAAGTAAACACAGGAAAATAAGTGAATTAAGAGCAAAAAAGACAAAAGTAGTGGAATAGAACGTGTCCCGTGGTGCGACACGATTCGCAGTCTGTACAAAGAAGATTCAGTCTCGAATGTAGTGTGAGGGGGTTACCCCCCGGAAATAAAGAGTCTGGTTGGGTTTAAAACAGGCACAGTTTAAGCTCCGCCCACTTGTGGAAAGCTCCTCCCTTTTACCCATAAGGCTCTGCTCCGCAAGAGTCCAAACATGACCACGATCCAAAGTGACTCAAATACCTGGAAAAACAAAAGAAGAAACTGTGTCAGGTCGGCAGGAAATAGTCCTTAATCATTTTGGAATTTGAGTCACGATTATTGTGAGATATTGCAACTTTATATTTACTTCCACAGTACTGCGTAAATGTTCATGTAATTTAATGGTTGCTGCAGGTAAACTGGGAACATCATTAAATTGAGTGATATCGATTTGAAAGTTTTGCTGTAGATTACCAACATCAATGAGGGAAAAATAATGTGTTGCAAGTTTTCTGTCTTATGTTTTCATATAAAAATTGAATGCACTGTATATCTACTGATTAACTGAATACAAAGGGGGGTCGGCGCTCACAAGCTTTTGCTTCTGCCTACTCCTTTTGGGCATCAGACCTGCTTTGTTTGTATATATTTATTTGTTTTGCTTACCATGCTGACCTATGTCCAACTTTGTGAAATTCAGATGCTCAAATAAAAAGATGAAATGAAACGGAAAAAAAAAAAAAAGACATTTATGTGTAAAACTTGACAAGTGCCTATTTTTTTGGTGATGAAATCTAAATAATGGATAGAGCCAGGTTTAAATGTATGACTTTATTTTGTTGAAATACATGTATTAGTTCAGTTTAACTGAAAATTTTCTGTCAATGACTATGAATATTTTGAGTTCTGACCGAAAAATTTGAAGGATTGAAAACCAAGCCATCGTTTTCACACAATGTAGTTTCCAAATTCATGTTCCATGATTCTGCTCAAATAATTTTTTAGATTTGCATCCATTCATCCTGTTATCTCTGTATTCTTACATACATAATAGGTATATAATGAGAGATAATGAAGAAGGATCAAAATAGCTTTTACAACCCTGTCCTTCAAAATGACAGAAAAGTTATCCCTAGTGAAACCACTGTATTAGTTACAATGATTTTTTTTCAGAGGGAATTTTGGATCTTGTTTAGATTGTTTAGATACATTTGTAAAAAATCTAAATTTGCCTTGTTTTTTAGAGTTCAAAACTCTCTACTTGCTCCTACAGCTACCTACTGACTCCAAACTTTCCAGTCTTGGACTTAACAATATATTGAAGGTTTGTCCAGAGAGATTTTTCAATATTTAGCTCCTGGTTTATTGAGTTTTAAACCACAACAAACAAGACACTGAATAAATCCCCATAAATCCCCTCTGGACAAATATTTGTATCTCATACATCAACAAAATAAAACCATACCTTTAACTCTGGCTTCATCCACCATTTAGGTTTTGAAAATATAGGTAAACTTGGCTGGTTTTACACATAAAATTCCTCATTTTTTGAATATGAAAACATAAAATGTCATTTCAAAAGTTTCAAATCAATATCCCTCGATGTATTGGTTTTCTCTATTCACTTGCAGCATCCAGCCTTAATGAAGAGTGGCCGGTGCTCTGGTCACCTGTCCTCGTTATGAGATCTTGCAGTTGTTGCGTGTGCAGTTCTGCGGCGGACTCTGCGGCGGTCGGATGGATTTGGAGCGTTTGAGCGAGTTTCCTTTGGAGCCGGCGTTGGGATTGGCCAGAGAGTAAGAGCGTCCGTGCATCATGACCGCGTTCATCCCGTTGGCCATGGAGAAGGACTTCAGGTGCGACTTTATGGCCACGGGCAGCGGCAGTTTGTCGATGAGGTGAACCGGTGTGCAGGAGACGATGGCCCGGCAGCACAGGTCCTGAAGACTGAACACTGAGGAGGAAGAGCAGCGGGATTAGGACTGCTCCGTTCGTTAGTCACACGGCTCAATGGAGCAATTGCAGCATTTACCCAGCAGAGGGTGCACTGCACTTTGGAGATGGGAGTTTATTTTCATGTTTAGTTGTTGGGAGACATTAATGTTGTTGGAATAAGTCACTGCGCTAACTCTGGGGTCTAGCAGGAGTTATGATGCAGGACAATCAAGAACTATCCCAGAGTGACTTTTCTAATGTGAGATTAGGCAGTGTCTCCGTCTCTGGGTAAGTTTTTAGTGGCCAACTTAGTCACATATCGAACTAAGGTCTAATTCCTGATTTCCGAAATACGTGCACGTTCAACGTTTAGTCAAACCGCGCATGCGCACAGACCTAAGGTAGCCCGGATGGTGGGACAAAAACATGTCGGACAACAAGCAAAAGCGGTGAAAAGTGCGAGAATTGAAGAAGTATTCGCGGGACAGAGGTCGAAAAAGATCGTGAAGTTGAATTAGAGAATCTGGTGGAAGAAGCGGTAGAGAGAAAAGTGGAGCTGGAGCATGAGGAACACTCCCACGAAGCTGAGAACGTCTCCTGATCAGGTTAGTCACTGCAGTGTGACTGTATCACTAAGTCATCAGGTCATTCATTTAAACCACTGTGTATTGGGTTTTGCTACGATCATACCATCTCTGTTGTGCATCGTATCTGTCCGTTCCTAACAAGTAAATAGGCTAACGCTGGCTACGTCGGCTGGCGCTAGGCTAACGTCAGTAGCTTATGTATAGTTGACGGGTCTTTGAGAGGACCTGCACTTTCCGAAAACATAATTAGGCTACAGGGAAAGACTGACCTTAGGGGTGTTCCATGTATCGTTGAGGAAGAGTCAGGGCACTGGGGCTAAAGTACGTCCATTTATTTACATGCATAATGAGTAGCCATGTGCCTCTGGTGCGTGCGAGTCAAGTCTTCGGATTAATATGATAGAACTGGAAAAGGCTTTGCTCGTCAATATGGCTGAATTAAGATATATTGGCACCTGCCCTCAAACTGAATGGCCTGTGCCTGATGCGATGGGTGAGGAAAGTCCTTCTCTTGGGTCCTCATGGCAGGGTGCTGACATATCACCCCTTGTGGCCCCATGAGATGTTCAAATTGATAAGGGAGGACATGGCAAGGCCACTTTCAACCATACGCTCTCCAGATTTATCTAAAGCCGTACCTCTGTTGGGCCTCCAGAACTTCTCCATGCCGTGCCTCATGAGGACGATGCGGGACAGCTCCGTGAACGACTCGATGACGTTGAAGTTGCAGAGCGGACTGACCTCGAAGAAGGTCATGCCGTTCTTCTCGGCGTAGGAGCGCGCCTGCTCCGTGGGCACCTGCCGCTTAAACGCCAAGTGCAGCCTGTTCCCCACCAGGATCCGCGGCACTCCCGGGGCATGCTGGGAGACGGAGGCAGAAACAGAGGGAGATCACACCGAGGGAAAGAATCACCTGTGTCGCGTTTTCACAATGGCTCCGTTTAGATCGACCTAAAGCAGTGATTCTCAACTAGTTTGATGTCTGGACCCACCTTTACCCCCATACCATAAACTGCCATCCAAATAAAAGTATTTATTATTATAAATATATATATAAATCATAATGTAAAAATCTGTATTTTCTGTAAGGTTATTGTTGATTAAAGTATTAAGTAAACCTATAAAGCTCTGTTTACTTGATCTCACGATCAAAAGCACAATTTTTATAGACTACAGCTGCGTACAAACAATGTCATTCTGTGGTGAACGATCTCTTGTTGTGGGGAAAATCTTAAGACATAGCTCAAAATCGTAAGTTGTACAGTGAGATAGGGACAAAGACTTAAAACAGAACCAAAGACGAGCTGCGACAGACATCAGGAAGTGTCTGATATATTGGAACGCTAGTCTCAGAGTGTGTCAAGTGCGTTGCAAACAATATACAGCACCAGTTTACAGCCAGAGCAACAAGCAACAGAGTCCTGGCTTGAATGGGATGCATTTGACTTTCCCTGCACTTTCTGTAGAAATAAACACATCTAATGAGGGGCACTTTATGTCTAGAGCTGGAACTCGCTACGACAAACTTGGTGATAGCTACAGTGACGAGTGACGGCTCATCGTTTGACATTCTCCACAGTGTGACAGGCAAAAATCTTATGAAAAGAATTAATAAATCAAAATCGTGCAGTGTGCACCAGGCGTAAAATATTGAAAAATGTTCTCTGGTTAAGCCTCGCGACCAAATGGTGACCCAACCCACCAGGAGAGATCCACTGACCTAAAGGGACTCGACCTGAGAGCGCTACCTTTGAGACAGTATATAGACCTTTCTCGGTCATGTGACTTGGAATGGAATGCCGGCCTGTTGGTTGGCATTCCACTGGTTTGCTCCATCTGCTCCATGTTATCAGCTGTTCTTTACAATGGTGTTACCGGTCTTGACGCTCTCCAAGACGGTTCAGCACTTGAGTGGTCAGGTCAGACAACAATATCTGAACAAATGCTTGTTTGTCGGAGCTCAGGACCCGTCATGTGACTTTTGCTGCCCACCAATGGTCAGAGCATAGAGATATACAATGTTTTGATTTGAATTCCTTGCAGCAACCCATTGTTGCAACATAAGTTCCGCTAGATGATGATGTCAGCTGAGAAAGGTCTATAAATCCAACCACAGTACTTTCAAAGCGTCTGAAACGGGTGTCTGATCGCATCGTATGGAAATAAGTTTGTCAAACAGCTGGTCGTTGTCATGTTGCTGATGGCACGGTGTGTGGAGCGAGTGGAAGACAGAGCATACGAACATGGACTGTAAATACAGCAGAAGCTAGAGTGGTCTCAGGACGACTACTCATTAAGACAGAGCCTCACATTTACAGTATACCAGACTCCATGCCATTCCTAAAACTAGTTTTCAAAAAACCTAAAAGAGTCTTGATCTAAAATCCCTGCCCACAATCAGGACCTATTTTTTTGGAGCCTTCAGTTAAAGCTCAGTGACTAAACTTCCATGGAGCTGGAGGACATGTCCACAAAAATTATAATCAAAATCTATTTCTCACACTCAACAAATCAAGACATAAGACCCTGTGAATTGCACTGCAAATCAAAATGAACCAAGTTACAATTACATCCCTGGATTGGCTTCATATCAAACTGGACTGATTATCACAGTGTCCTAAATCACAATATTTATCAGAAAAATCCCCGCAACAGACTCTTTTTTTCCCCCCGAATCCTCTCAGCTCGAGTGGAGAGAAAACATGAAATGAGCAGCCGAGTGAGAGTCTGAAGGTGGAGCAGGAAAAGGCCGCGCTGAAAACACCACATTCCTCTGGACAGAAAAACCTCGGACAAAAACAACTAAATTTAACTAAACTCAGTCATGAGGAACACGCCGGCTCCATTTACTCACCCAGACTCAGTGGATCCAAAAGGGACATTTAAATCAGTCAAAACTTCACATGACCAGGGTGAGTTTGGTCGACTCATACATTTCATCACCTTTTTCATAACCATAACATGAACACAGACTAATTATGAACTCATGACCAAAGAGTAAGCAGTACCTCGTCTATTTCTCGGATCCATCGGTCGATTCCGTCAAACGACCAGCGATTCGTGATGTCGTACACCAGCAGGATGCCCTGGACAGAAACATGACTCAGTACCACACAAGTTTTACATCAACAAGATAAATATAATCAGGGTTTATACAGGTAGCGGCAAGTCAAAGTTAATGCTTTTTAATGCCCAAATACTACATTTTTAATGCCAAAAACGCCAAAAATCAGAACATTTTTAATATTAATCTTCATATTCAAGAGAAAATTTGATACAATGGACAACTTTTGACCAGAAATACAATATGATTTCTGCCAAAACTCCAGTCTAGACCCTCATTTTTGTATTTTTGACAAACGTATGCTGAAAAATTAGTTGAGCAATGTCCTGAGTTTCCAAAAATATTAAATGCCAGTTTGAATTCTATTTAATGCTTTATATATGGCCTTATTTTTGACACGATTCATTTAATGACTTTTAATGCCTGTGGAAACCCTGATAATGTAATTAAAACTCAGCAGGAGAATCATTCAGAGCGCCTCACCTGAGCTCCACGAGAGTACGAGCGGAAGATGGTGCAGAAGCGACCCTGACCCGACGTGTCCCTGAGAAACACGGGGAAAAAACACTGAATAAAGGAACATTCAACACCACATTTTACAAGATAAACAAACAAATGTACTAAAAAGGGCATCATTTTGTGCTTCCTCAAAAACTATAATTATATTTCATTCAGACGCTTCATGCTTAAGGTGGCCACACACGACAGGATTTTAAATCTTTTGAGACTAAATATCTGTGCACAGACCACACACTTAAGTACACACACAGTCCCACCACAGATCATGCCATGAGAGAAAGTTTTTATTGAGCCACGCCTCCTAAAAAACTAAAAATCTGGCTAA
>OMNZ01029523.1:0-13307 GCA_900303255.1 Lesueurigobius sanzi
TGGATCTGAGACTGCAGTAAAGAATGGGCTAAGGTGTTTCAGCTCAAATAAATGATAAAAACACTAAAAGAATTTTAGAATAAATGATCATTATTGTTCTGTTTTATGGTTCTACAACAAAACTAAAATCAAGCACGAGGATAAATGACTCTATTTGAGAATATTAGTCTTGTTTAGAGCAGTTTTGACTAGATTAGGCACATTTACTACTGTCATCTATATTATTTGGTTTATTTCATGACAATTTTTACTGATTCTAAGGTAATCTTGAATTTGAACTTGAATTAGGGAAATAAAACTGCCCAAAGACCAATTTTCTTACCCCATTGGTAAATTAATTTAAATAAAAAAGGAACTAAGTAGAAATCTATTGAAGCAAGTCAAAACAAGTGGTTAGAATTAGGTCAAATGAGCCACTAAAACAGCTCAAATTTAGATAAATAAGATGAATTTGGGTCATTTAACCTTCTAGATATTTACTTTTTTGTGTAGATGACCAATAATTTAGTATAGGTATCGAAAAAGGTATCGTTCAGGTATCGGTATCGTAAACCAAGTATCGTTAAAGTACTAGTATCGAAAAAACATGAAAGGTACCCAGCCCTACTTATAGGTTTTACAGCACAGGACATGTTTGTATGTAATTAAAGGCTGTATTTAAAGGTCATAGTGTACCAAGTTAATAACGAAGTGTGTGTCTATGAAAGAACATTCAGAAGTCAAAATAAAATGTTTTTCAAATAACTATAACTACTCATTACTATAGGGATACTACACTACATGAATGATGTCTGTGTGAGTGAATGGTGGTGATGGGTTGGTGCGTGATGTGTTCAGGTTACCACTGGAGTGAACGCAAAATCAAAATCATCTCATGTAAAGCGCTTTGTGTCTATGAAAGGCGCTATATAAATAAACTTCTTCTTTCCTTCTTCCTCCTCTTCTTCTTCCTCCTCCTCCTCTTCTTCCTCCTCCTCCTCTTCTTCCCCCTCTTCCTCTTCTTCCTCCTCCTCTTCCTCCTCCTCTTCTTCCTCCTCCTCCTCTTATTCTTCCTCTTCCTCCTCTTCTTCCTCTTCCTCCTCCTCTTCCTCCTCCTCCTCTTCTTCTTCTTCCTCCTCCTCTTCTTATTCCTCTTCCTCCTCTTCTTCCTCCTCCTCCTTCTACCTCTTCCTCCTTCTTCCTCTTCCTCCTCTTCTTCCTCTACCTCCTCTTCTTCCTCGTCATCTTCCTCCTCCTCTTCTTCTTCCTCTTTCTCCTTCCTCCTCCTCCTTCTTCTTCCTCCTCCTCCTCCTCCTTCTTGCTCTTCCTCCTTCTTGCTCTTCCTCCTCCTCCTTCTTCCTCTTCATCCTTCTTCTTCCTCTTCCTTCTTCCTCTTCTTCCTCCTCCTCCTTCTTCTTCTACTATAAAAGCTACCCACTATCACAATTACACAGTTTTAAGCAAAAGCATAAATTCCCCTTATGGAGTGTATGTTTCCCTCTCTTCCCTTCCTTCCCTCAAATCCAATGCTCTTCAAACGCAATAACAACATCAAGATGCCAATTAAACCACAAAAAACATATTGTATAGAACACAGAGGACATTTTCCCACTTGGCTCCGCAGTCTGCTCACGCCCACCACACAGCAGGACATTGCGTTCTCCACGTAGAGTCACTTTAGCTTTCGAGAACAAATGACGTCAAATATCACAGTAAATATGCTACACATTTAGCCTGTTGTTGCTAAAGCTGGATTAGCCTCTCGAGCACTTTATTAGCCCACGGTGGCAGAAACCGGCCTGTTCCTGTGAGCGTCTTTAACATGAGGCCCCACAGACCTACTGTACGAGCATCTGGGCCAGGCGGAGAGGTCAAAAACAGAATAAAGGGCTATATATTTTTGATTTGTGCATCGATGTCTGTCCCTGAACCTCGTTGGTGTGAAAAGGGTGGTTGAACATGTGTTAATTATTACTTACTAACAAGACATTAACCACAGTATTTATTTCAGCAGAAGGAAGCACTGCTGGCCCAGAGTGTGTTCACAGTCACTCGAGTAGCCCGGATTTCTTTCTTATTTATTGATTGATTTACTTACTGATCTGATTATTCATTGTCTGGTCATGTCTGTGTCTAAGTGTGTCCACAAAGCCATTATTTCCATATCCAGGGTGAGCCAGTTTGCAATTGTTTTGGTCACACATCAGGAAAAATTAAGGATATATTGGCCCACACCGGCTTATTGGACAGCACAGCAAAGGGTCAAAGAGGTGAAAACCAGGAAGAGAATTCAGCAAATTGTCAAAGCCAGAAGAAGAAGCAATGACAGTGAGGTAGAACAGTATTCCACACAGCAGGATTACCCACTGAGCTATCGAGATCGAGATGTGATCATTTTATTCTTATAACTACTGTTTTTCTAAGTTGAAATGGGAGAGGCATCACACAGAACATCTTTTATCTCGGTGCAGTTTAGTGTGTATTATTATTTCTTTGTAATTATGTATTTTATAGGATTGCTGCTGCATACCACTACACACTACATGGCTTTGCTGTGATTCCAAATAGACTCATCACGTTCTAATCACACACAGGAGTCATCAAATCAACAGGCTATAGCTCTCGGAGGCTTGAACATGGATGAAAGACTTGGAACACAGAGCAGGAAGAGTATGTACACAACATCCTGCATAACAATGAATAAATATGTTGATTTGATGACGTTTCTTTTCTTTATCAACGGAATAAAATCTCATTACTAGCCTTTACTAAGCTCAGAGACGGTGAAATCAAAAGACGACACAGTAACCGCGCAGGTAGCTTCACTCAATGTAAAACAGCCATGTCATTTTTATTCTTTCCAGTGATTCAAATAATGTCTGTAAGTTTGCAAAATGACAAGAGACATACAGGTAGACATTTTAAAAGAAAACTCCCTCTGCTCCTAATTGAACTGGAAAGGCCCTGCTTGGGCCCAGTACATCTCATCTCATTGGTCTCTGATTTGTCGCTGACATCAGCAAAGAGAGGGACCATGCTTATTTGTTGTTACTTGCTTAAGAAAGTTTTAGTTAGAAAGTTCTAGTTTTTGCGAGAAAAACTAGAATCAAGTGCTCTGGAAGTCAGTCCCACAAAAAGGGAAGGTGCTCTTTGTTTTTTCTCTCGAGTTTCTGTCCCCCAACACCAAAGAACCAAGGCACTCCTCCCACAACATTAATTCTCGATTTACATTTTCTAAAAAGCCTTCATTCCACTGGGCTAATGCATGTTAAAATCCTTTAAAACACGTTGCTGGTCTCTTCTACGCGTATCGGCTCCAACAAGCCTTTCTCAAGAGTCAGTTATATGCGCTCTATAAAATTTGTAATACATTTAGACTTACAGACTATCACTTTTATGTAAAAATGGTTGAAGCAGCTAAAGCAAACTTGTAAACTACCTTTGTTAAAATAGCATTTGTGTTCTGTGTAATTTTGTGTTTGTGCTTCATACCATAAACATGGCCGTGAGCATTAAATAAAGATTGTAAAAAGGGAAGAAGAAAAGAAATCAACTGTTAATGAATATAAAGCAGGTACAATAGAAGACGTATAACTGTGCTATAACAAGTTTTCACCAAAGAGACAAGCCTCTATTACCTACGCTTATCTCACATCTAACTCTTATTTTATTGTATGGATGTTGGGGTAGGTGCTTATAAGGTCTTTTGCTTCAGCCTACTCCTTTTGAGCATAATGTTTACTGCTCAAATAAATAAATAAACTAAACTAAACTAACTCAATGTCCCCCCCTACTGTTGAAGCCAACACGTCGCAGCTAAACCGTGACAGAGAAGGCAACAGTCGCAGTGTTTGCGGCCCTCATGAGAGCAGCGCCCTTTGCTTCACCTCTCACTCAGTGTACACATAAATACTTCTAGGAGCATTGTCCAATCATTAACTCCTGGCTCAATATATATCAGACCAAAGGCAGGGCTGCGACAGCGAGTAAGAGGAAGGACATTACACAGCAGTTTGAAGAGGAACAGAGGAAGTGAAAGCTCAGACTTAATAGTTAGTACCAATGGAGCAGCCACAGGTGGAGACGACCATACTGCTCAATGATGGCTCAAAAATGCCACTTCTAGGCCTGGGCACGTGGAAGGTAGTGTAGCACACAACTTTTGATTGATCCAATGAAAATCGTTTTGTGAAAATGTTAAGATTCTGCATGTTTTTACATTTGATTTGATGAACACATCTTTGGGTAAATGTAAATAATTATAATAGAAAGTTTCCCTCTTTCTCTAATAATTACCTATTTTGATGGGACAATGCTGGTGGTAAGTAATGTATTGTAGTTCTACAGCAATGAAGTGACAATAACACAAGTGACAAGACAATCTGAAAAGGAAAAGTTGGAATTTGTATGGGCAAAAAGGGGCAGAGGGTGAGGAAGTATGTTCCATGTGATTGCAGTGTGACAGCTACAGTTGTGGCCAAAAGTTTACCATTTTAATCTTTTGGCCATATTTCATAGAATATGAATGATAACACAAACATCTTTTTTTCCACTCATGGTTAGTGGTTTTGTGAAGACATTTATCGCCAAAGAACTGAGTTTACTCTTTTGAAATCATAATGAAACAGCAGAAACTACTCAAATGTCCCTGATTTAACGTCAGGTAACTGCCAGGAAAATTGTCCAGGAGCAAAGAAAAACTCACATCAGCTGAAATACAGGACTCTCTGACAAAATTGTACTGATAGTTTAAAGATGCAAAATGTATGTAAACCTTTGATCAGGGACATTTGGCTAGTTTTGCGCTGAAAAGCGTAAACAAACCAATAAATGGCTTCACGCAACCACTAACCATGAGTGAAATAAAGGTTTTTGTGTTATCATTCATATTTGGCCACAACTGTATGCTACCTCTTAGGTCGCATCTTGTGCCCATTGTCAATAAGGCAGTGAAATAAATAAATAAACAAGCATCACAAACGGAAAGCACACAGGGTATTTCTTTCTTTTCTTTTAGCGAAATAGCAAAAATACTGTATTAACTATGAATGACCAAACCAGTTGTAGCTTGGGGCGTATCCCCTCAATACATAAAGTTGCATATTAAAGTTATGTTTCCAAGTCTTGAGAGAGGAGGGTATCCTAAAGCAATGGTGTGTATGACTGACCTGATGGTGATGATGTCTCAATAGACCTCAAAGCAGGGAGCGGTGGAGGCGGCCATCGCTGCAGGATACCGCCACATTGACACAGCCTACAGCTATGAGAATGAGGTGGAAATCGGCAAAGCCCTGCAAGCCAAAATACAACAGGGGATCATTCGACGCCAGGACATGTTCATCGTCAGTAAGGTGAGACACAGAATATAGGGTGACCAGATGTCCCAGTTTACCCGGGACAGTCCCAGTTTTAAGGCCTTTGTCCCATGTCCCCATGACTTTCTCCAAAATCATGGTTTTGTCTCAGTTTCACACCAGATCTGTCCCAGGTGTCCCAGTTTTTGGCCAATTTTGATCCGAAAGCAACACATTTTGCTTAACAATCAATTTCTTTAGACAATGTGCACGCCGATTATAAAAATAAACAAATTAAAGGTCCTATGCCTGATTTGTTAGCTTTCAATGTTTGTATATTTGTAGTAATAACACTGACAAAGGCTGCTAATTCTTGAGTGAAAAGAAGCTTTCACAAATATCTACTTTACAATTTACTGAAGGAGGATACAACTATTTCATTCCACGACTAGGGAAAAAAATACAAATGCTTTAATAGTCAGCAAGGGAATAATAATTTAAAGATTTCAAATTTGTGTCCCAGTTTATAATTTGGAAAACCTGGTCACCCTAACAGAATATCTAACATCATTTAAAAAGTGGCTGGTTGTGATATCTTTCCTACACATTAAGCTGTGGTGCACACATTTTGCTCCAGAGGACATCCCTTTGTGCCTCAACAAGTCTCTGTCAGACCTGCAGCTCGACTACCTGGACCTTTACCTGGTGCATTTTCCTGTCGGCTTAAAGGTTCGCCAAAATAAGTAAATACATGCAACCAACCCGCTGAACCCAATTTAAGTTCACTCCTGTTTTCTTCTGTTTTACTGCAGAAAGTGGAAGGGGAGCTTTTCCCACGCAACGACGAAGGACAATTATTGCCAACTGACATAGATTACGTGGATGTGTGGAGGGTAAGAACCACGCAAAAATAGCACACACAGCAGCATCAGCAGTCCTGGATCAGATTTAGAAGTGTTCCAGATTAGAAGAGTTGGCTTTTTGTTGTTGCAGGCTTTATTAGACAGGACACAGGGTGAAAGGGGGAGAAGAGCGGGGAGATACAGTACATGCAGCAAATTGTCAGAAGTGTGGGACTTCAACGCAAGACACTCAAGTTAATACAGTGTTTCACATCCTGGCAGCAGCACTCACCACTCGACCATTAAGGATTAAAAGAAAAGAAAAACAAAACAGCAAAAACAAAACAGAAAAAAAATGTTCTACTGTTATTAAATGGGCCACTGTCAAGGATAAGGCTGTTCATATTGGAGCGTATACAGCAGTGGTGTGGTGTCCAAACTTTAATCATATTTAAGTGCATGATATTGAGGGCCGGAGACAGTGGTCAATCCAGTCAAACATTTACCAGACTTCAAAACTACTTCAATTTAGGCTGAAACTTAAAACAGCTCTGCCTCACACTAAAATGTAAGAGTCTAAGTAAGTGTCTACTCAACTAGAAGCCTGAGGGCCAACCAAAATTAGTCTGCAGGCCGCATTTGGCCCCCAGGCCGCACTTTGGGCACCCCTGGTATACAGCATAGAGAGCCACAGTCGATGGTCAATACACCGCCCCTGAATACAGGCTGAGGACGTTAATGCCAGCTCTCTGACACTAAAATGTTAGTTGATGAGGTTACAATTGTGAAGAATTATTAATTTATACTGGAAGTTAAACGTTCAGCCTACTCAATTTGGGCAGTGATGTTTTTTTTCTTCTATTGCTGAATATTTTTTTTTGGTAATAACCCAACTGCGCAAATAAAGAAATGATGATGAATGGTGTGTGCGTGCATGCATATGTGCTGGCCTGTGTGTGTGTGTGTGTGTGTGTGTGTGTGCGCATTTGGATGAGCGTGCGAATACATGTAAATATGTGGGGGGTGGGGGTGTATTTGAATGATCTGTTTTAATGTGTTTTAAATCTGTAAAGCACTTTGAGCTGCATTTTGTATGAAAATAAAGTTTTGATTGATCGATTGAATGTGGATATGGGAAACACATACCTCATATGTTGCAGGGGATGGAGGCACTACAGGCTTCAGGGAAGGTGAAGAGCATCGGAGTGTCCAACTTCAGCATAATGCAGCTGGAGAGACTGTTGGCCCTGTGTAGAGTTTCACCGGCTGTTAACCAAGTACTATCAAATGAATGTAGATGTTCATCCATTACAGCCACTGATATTGGAAATTCAATTGTTTTTGAATAAAATACAACCTTATGTGAGTCTACAGGTGGAGCTCCACCCCTACCTAGTGCAGACTGAACTGATCGGCTTCTGTAAATCCAAGAACATAGCACTGACGGCCTACAGCCCATTTGGATCACCAGACAGACCTGCACGGATGTAGGCTGGGATACACAACGCATCACACACAGCAAAAAAGGGAGAAGAAAATGCTAGAGAAGGGAGAAAGGACATTGGAATAATTTATCATCAAGGTCACAATGAGACATGATCCTCTTGTCAAAAAATAAGAATAATCAGAAACTCAGGGGTGATCACAATGTTGCAATTTCATGATCAGATCAGGCTCAGATTAATCAACTGCTGAGTGCTGAATATTATGGAGTTTGAATCTAAATGGAGGACATTAGGATACACTTAAAACTAATCACACTTTATAACAGTAAATGTGTTTTCGCATTTGAAATTTGACTTTTTTTTATTCCATCAGGATAAAGGAGGAAAATGACCCACTTAACATTCTCACTGACCCCACTGTAGCCGACATAGCCAAAAAGCACAAACGAAGCCCTGCGCAGGTGAGGAGTGCTAGTAACCGAGTGTGAACATATCTGTGGCTAGTTGAACTTATGTCTGTGATGTTGACAGGTTTTACTCAGGTACCACGTCCAACAAGGCATTTCAGTCATCCCAAAGAGTGACAAGGCTCATCGGATCATGGAGAACACAAAGGTCGTCTTTTACTCTCACATAAGTCAAGCTGATTTATTTCCCAGTGTTTCCTAGACACACATTTCACCATAATCTCAATTTAAAACCAATATAACATTACTTTTCACGTAATTAAGAAAGCACAAATAATCCAAGAGGCCACTGTTAACAATAAGATGACAGCATTTATTATGACAGCTGCCAAAGGAAACGGAGCCAAAAAAGAGCTAAAGTTATTTCTGTCACTTTGTTCTGTGCAGATCTTCGACTTTAATCTGACAGAGGACGATATGGCAGCTCTCACAGGGCTCGATCGTGGATGGAAAGCTTGCGTGTTGGAAGAGTAAGAAAGCTCTGTTCTGTATAACTGTAAACTATTGTGTTTCTAATTTTTTTATGATTTGCTTCTGTTGTTGTTTTTTCCATTTTGTCAACAGTCTTAAATCTCACCCCTACTACCCATTCCCGTAAGGCCTTAAGAGGAGCCAGTGGTCAAGTCAAGCCAACGTGTGGCCCAAAACGGGCATCAGAATGAAATCACTCCATTTTTGTGAAATGTAATAGTAGGATACATAAACCAAAGGGAAATTAATTTGTGTTGAATAATGGCAATAATAGACAATAATATCCATCTTTGTTAAACATGCAATGATTCATTGTTGTCTTACACACAGGACCATCCATCTTTATATGATTTTACTGATGGTCTGCGAGTCTCTTAAACATTACGAGTACATGAGACTAAATACAGGATAGAATGATGTTTTTTTCTTGTTCAGTGGTTCTCAGCTGGTGGGTCGGGACACAAAAGTGGGTCATTTTGAGTGGGTCTCAAGCCTTTCCCAGGGAACATTTCTTTTAATAGTTCTTGTTGAAAAGTGAAAACAGACAGAGACACAACCAGAGCCGTTTAAATCACATTTAGGCTTTTAAAGCTTATCTAATGAAAATGTAATATAAATTTGTGGGGAAAATGCAGTATTGCATAAATATATAGTATATACAGTATAGTATAATATAAAATACAGTACTTCGAACCCCCAACCTTCTGGTCATGAGAGGACCCACTCTACCATCTGCAGCAACTTCTTATTTTGGGTCATGGCTTGTCATCCTGGGTGATGGTGGGTCATACCAGCTAAGAACCACTGTTCAAGTTGTTTAAAGTCAGTAGTTTTGTTTATATTTCCAGTCCTTCCTGCTGTCACCTCTGCACCTTTTGCTTCCTGTCTTGTGAGTCTAGAGAACGTGAGGACCTCACTGAGCACACACAGGCTGAAGCCCCAGCGATACATTTGGGCAGGTCGGGTCCTTGGGACCATGCTCCTCTGTTAGGGTCATAGACCTGAGTCGCTCTGGAGAAGGCCATGCCCTCCCAGCTGTAGCCTCCTAAAACATAAATCTTTCCAGTCCACACTGCCAGTCCTGCCTCACTGTTGGGTAACAGCAGTGGAGCCACACTGGTCCACTGTTCTTCATGGGGATCATATGCCTCCACCTGTAAGATGTCAAACCGCTCGGTTGTATCTGCGTGGTCATCGCTTCCTCCGATGGCATAGATTAGATGGTGCAGCGAGGCCATGCAGTGCCATCCACGGGCCTGAGACATAGAGGGTCGTTCCACCCACACAGCACTGTCCCTGGATGGTTCATAACTCAGGACATCTCTGCGGTAGGGTCCAATCTGATAATCGTGTCCACCTGAGATGTACACCACACCTCTGTGTACTGTCCCTGCATGACCATACGTGTACCTAGAAAGCACACACTAGTTTAACAACCACTCTTATAAAACACCAAATGGTGTTTGTACAGTTAATAAATTAAGCTTTTTAAAATAAAGCCATGGAACAGAGAATTAACCTTGGCAGCCCAGCAACATAAGACCAGCAGTCCTCAGCAGGACAGTACACTTCCACTGAAGACAATGCTCCACTGTCATTTCTGCCCCCCACAGCAATCAGGCAGTCTCCCACTGTCTCCAGGAAGAAATCCACTCTGCTCTGGTTCATGGACGCTCCCTGAATATTCCACAACATTCTGTTATTTGCAGATAATAGAAAATTATTTAATAAAGACAATGTTAAGTAATTACCTTAGTCCACTGATTATGGCGTGGGTCATATCTATACAGAAGGTTACAAGCAGCATCTCCACCATTATCCCTTGAAGAACTGCCTCCAGCAGCAAAGATGAAGCCTCCCAACACAGCCAAGCAGTGATGGCTGCGCTGGGCGGGAAGTTCAGTCTCCACCTCCCAGATTCCTGTTGGGGCATCTAGGCGGCACACATTGGCACTGAGCTCCTCTCCTCGTTCAGACACCTGAAGATAATGTACATTGAAAGTCTAAAACCAAAAGAGGACTAAGGGGTACACTAGTTTTAGTGTCATTGATCTTTGACGACCTCTCCTCCAATTAGAAGTAGGCTTTCCACTCCATCTCTCAGTGAGGTAAGTCCGGTTTGGAGAATGGGCTGGGCACTGGGGGTGGCATGGTAGGCCAAGGCTTCTTCCACCAAAGCCTCACAGTCGGCCTCATCCGGTAGCAGAGCGCGAATGGCTGGCAGCACCCGTCCCACCAGGTCTCCCACAGGCATCAGAGCCAGGCGGATGTGGGACAATAACTGTCGAGCATGGGCTGTGCGCTCAAGGCTTTGGCTGAGCCACTGCAGAGCAGCCTGAAGCAGCGCCTGCTCACTCTCATGCTCCACCTTAGAAATGATAGCAGGCTTTCAAAATGTATGAAAACTGTTTTATGAATTCATTAAAAAAATACTTCTATTGATCAGAGATATTTTAAAAGATTGTTGTTTGAAGGAAGCAGTTAGATGAATACTGCAGTGCTGCACTATGATAAAATTACTAACCTGGCTGCTAGAAAGATATTTGGTCAGTTTGTGTAGAGGAATATCCCGCATGAAGTCAGGGGTAAAAGATAAAGTGGCAAAGCGCGAGAGAATGAACTGGTCAATGAAGGTGTCTAGCCTTTCCAGGCTGTAGAGCAAAGCCAGTTCCTGTAGGTACAGGTAATTGTCCTCAGTCACCTCTTGCTCCAAATACTGGCAGCAGAAATCCACCACCTGCCACACCTACACAAAACACAAAGCAATCAAAGACTATTGCATTATTACATAATGTAATTTTCAAATGAGAAAGATCCAATGAAAACAATTTCTGACTTGCAAAAGATGGGCTGCTTCAAGGACGTAGTCAATGTTTCCTCCATCTAATGGCAGCTCTCCACTGTACAGGAAGTCTACTACAGCTCTGAGACCAATATAAGACAACCCAACCAACTCCACCTGAAGGTAAGAATGCAGTGTTCAGTCATGAAGTTTGTGTTAAATACAGGCCCAAAGAACACAGATACCTCTGCCTGATGTTCTTCCTTCATGCCCAAGGTGAACATGGCATTAAAGTATGGACTGGACAGGGCCAGAAGTGCCCTGTGGGCAGGGATCGGCTGGTCATCTGCCACCAGCACCACATCACAGAACTGACGCTGCTGCCTTTGCTCATTCAGACCCTGGAGGACCTCCACAGACTGGTGAGACCAGTGGAAAACCTGCAAAACAAATATGACTAACTAATGTCCTGACAAAAGGATCAAGTCATAGGGAAACAAACAAGTACAGTACACTGCTGCCTGAGTGGAAAAAGTCAAACATTAGTAAAAGGATGTAGGTAACTGACCTTGGAAGATTCACTGATGCGGTGGGGACGACACACACGGTTCACTTTCCCATTGTCCATTTTGTCCTTCTCATTCTGAAAGAGTAATGGTATAATAACATTATACCACTATATTTAATACTGGTATAATAATTACACCATTATTACAACCTCAATGTACACTTATAAAACTTAGCACAAATGTGATCAATACCGTGGTGGCATCCTAGTAACAGGGTTTTTAACAGAGAAAGCTCTTGTGATGATGACTCTGATGAAGGATACTGCATCCTCTGTGTGAACATTAGCATAACACACTCCCTTTCCCCGCATTGACAGCCATCAACGCACCTTACGATGTTAGAAACATGTATTAATGTCAGTACGCGTCCTTTTCAGCACGTGCGTATCCAAGAAATGCACTGTTCGTCAAAATAAAGGTTACATTTTGCTTGAGAAGATGAAACACCTGGAAACGGAAGTTGATTCGTGTGGTGCCTGCCGCTTCCGGTGTTATGACAAAAAATGTACCCCCACCGTGAAGGGCCATGGCTAGAGCGCAGATATCTTGCACAGCGCATTATACTCCAGCAGATGGCGCCACGGAGCTTTCTTCTAGCACCTCCCGCACGCTCTCCACCCATCATGAGCCCTACACAGCGCCTGTTGCTTTTATTTTATAATTCGTCATTAGCTCTCATAATTTCAGTTCCATTATCAAATCCGATTACATTTATAACACTGTCCTTGTTTACCAAACGCAAACGTGTTTAAGGGCTCATTGCGTTTCAACTTTGCCTAAATCACAAATGCCACAATATATTTGCCCCTTTGTTGTTATTGTCAATAAAACACACTAATGAAAACATGGTCACTTTGTGGTGGCGTTATAAATATAAAGCAATTAAAGAATGGAATAATCTCCCAACTGAACTCAAAAATCAAACAAGCTACAATACTTTCACCTGTGAACTGAAAAAGTGGCTGTTGAGTGGCCAAACCTGTCAGCACTGATTGAAGTTAATGTGTTTTTTATTTAATGTTTTAATATAGTTGTATATAAGGCACTTTATCTGTAGCTGCTAAATACTGTTACTTTGTGTTGCACCTTACATTTGCACATATTCCATTTGCTGCTAAATGATAATTCTGTTGAAATTTGCAGACTGTGAATGGTACGTTGGTAACTTGCACTTTTTTAAACTGTATTTTAATATGTTAATCTTTAATGATTGTATTGTTGGGGACTACGGATGGAAATTAGCATGGTGCTAAATCTGGTGCAGCCATCTTTTTAATGTAACTGCACATTGTCCCTCTAAATAAACCAAATAAAATAAATAATTGTTGTAATGTTTCTC
Organism: Lesueurigobius sanzi; assembly: GCA_900303255.1. Lineage (NCBI taxonomy): Eukaryota > Metazoa > Chordata > Actinopteri > Gobiiformes > Gobiidae > Lesueurigobius > Lesueurigobius sanzi. The sequence goes on from OMNZ01029523.1 coordinate 13,189, forward strand.
ATATTGCCCCCTGTTCCATTTATTATTTTGTTATTTTATTTTATTTTTCGTATTGATGGCTGACATCATCTGTCATAGAATTTGGACATATCACAAAATGTGCGGTGCCTTAATTGTTT
>OMNZ01029532.1:0-13017 GCA_900303255.1 Lesueurigobius sanzi
CATCCTCACATACTGCATGTGTGTGTGGTGTAACAGCTGCACAGGGGCTCAGAGGAAAGTGCTTCAGAAGATCATTAACACTGCTCAGAAGATCACTGGCTGCCCTCTCCTCTCTCTGACAGAGCTCACGTTGCCTCAAGAAGGCCCAAACCATCATCAAGGACACCTCACATCCAGGACACTCCCTCTTTCAATTACTACCTTCAGGCAGTAGGCACAGGTCCATTAAGACCAGGACAAATAGATTTAAGAACAGTTTTTATCCAAGTGCAGTTGCCACACTGAGTGCTGTCAAATGTAACCGACCATAGGCCTAATGTAACTGATGAGTGTGTGCATGTGTCATTTGTTTTTTTTGGAATACACCAACTGCTGGACTATAACATTTTCGTTGTACTTGTTGCAATGACAATAAAGATTATTCAAATTCAAATGTCCTGATAATGAGGGGAGTGGTGTTCTTACTGTCACGTTCATGAATTTGGGAAGAAGTGTTTTGTCTTTTTAAGAACGCTTTGTGAAGTTGTTCTTAAGGTTTTGCTAAGTTGTACATACAGTATTCATGAATGAGATAAGATAAGATAGTTCTTTATTCTCACATGGAGAAATTTACTTGTTACAAAAGCTCTTAGGACAGTATCACACAAGTGGGTGAAAAAGTCAGGAAATGTGCCATCAGGAAGAAAAAAGGTTTGCAAACAGTAGTAATAATACTGGAATAGGATAAAAAGCTAAATTTAAAAAAGGCTAATAATGATAACAATAAACAATAAAAAGGCCCATTGTTCTTAGACTATAGATGGTTGGTACCATACCATCAAACATATAGTTAGTTCTGATGAAGCTTCTTGGATGAGAGGCTGAAACCGCCAACTCTAAAACTACCAGGTTGCTACAGATGACGGCTCAAGAAGCTTTGTCTACAATTTAGACAGGAAGGCTCCATGCTTTCTGGGAACTGAACTTAGGACCTTGTTGCTGGGTGGCGAGATTGTTAACCTATGCCACAGTGCCTTAAGTCAAGGTATGGTATTGTAATTAGCCCAAATGTTGTACATAAACAGGCAGGTACAGTAAAGGCCTCCCACTTGCCCCCTGTCTGCGGTGTGGGAATGACTTACTGCTTGTCAAACGCTGACAGCTGCTCCGGCCTTATAAAGAGTCCCGCGGATTCCTGGGTCCACCGTTTGAGACGCCACAGTGCCCCCCAAAACACACTAAACACCGGAGAGACAAAGGGGCTGAGCGGGGCTTGTAAAAGTGACACATTTATCTCCCTCTATTTTGACAAGGTATTTGGTTTACAGCTTATTTGGTTGGATTTATGAGTGAGAGTTCAAACCTTCAAACTGCCCGTGAGTGAAGGCGAGAACAAATGGTCTGCCACAGCACAGACGAGACATGAAGTGCCAGTGTGTCTTAATTCAGTCTTAGTTCGTGAATTTGGGGTTTGATTTCCCAACATTTTGTCAGTAGGATTTGGTTAGGAACAAAATGGAGTAGGGTAGAATTGCACCTAAATCTGTAAAATGTATAATATTCCATCAGTCATTCATCAATCAATCTTCAGCATGCCTCAGTAGAAAATGCCAGTAACTTAGTTACTAGTTACTAGTGATGCCAGTAACTTATTTACTTGTTACTCTAATTCGATCCCCTTTTTGAGTAACTAGTAATGTAACGCTTTACATTTTCCAAACCAGTAATCAGCTTAAAGTTACTTTAATCCTTTAAGTCACTGTGAGTTACTATTTTGTAATTTCCCTTAGTAAAAATATATATTTGCTTTATTGTTGCGCCTTGGGGAGTGATTTCCTGCCATGCGATGTGCTACGGCCAGGTCATCATTGTAAATGAGAAGTTGTTCTCAATTGATAAAATAAATAAGGAAATAAAATGTAACGTTTTCAGCTGTCGACGACTCAACAACAACTGCACTTCTAATAAAGTGAGTGAGAGACCGGTGTCATTTGTGCTGGAGGTGTTATCGGCAGCTGCTGTAGTAACTAATAAAGTAACTTGTAATCTAACTTAGTTATTATTAAAGGAGTTATTAGTAATCAGTAATCAGATTACTTTTTCATGGTAACTGTGGCAACATTGATGCTAATACAGGCAACTGATTCAGGACCACTGATCATCGTCTCAGCTCCATGCTTAGACAGCACTGTACAGACTGTAGCCTGGCCAGCCACACAGCATGCCTTTTCAATCCTTCTGCCAAATCAACTACTAAACTATTTCAACTACAGATGAGAAAGTTATGAGGCCTGTTCTGAATGATGCGTGATTTGAGAGTCTTCCTCATTTAAGTGCAGCATTAGGATACAAATTTTCGTCTGTGATTGGAGCAAAACAAATCGCATTAGTTCAGATGAAGAAGCTTTATTTGTATAGTGCCTTACACAGACATCACAAAGCGCTTTACATTGGACAATGTTACAATCACTCCATGAGAGTGGAGGTAGGCTTTGGTATGTAGTCACAGCTGCCCTTTGGGGCAGACTGACATAAGCGTGACTGCCCACATCGACGCCAACAGACTTACATGTTTTTAATTGTAGGGAAACTGGAGCACCCAAAGGAAACCTGCGCAGACACGAGGAGAACATGCAAACTCCACACAGAAGTGCCCTGGGCCAAGGCTCAAATCCAGAACCTTCTAGCTGTGAAGTGCTAACCACTGCGTCACCGTCCCGCCCTATTGAGATTGGCTGCAGGCCATGCTATACGCCCCTTCTCCCCCCGGCATGAAGTGAATGTGAAAAACACACCAACTGTTTTCAATTCAAATTCCATTTTCCCTGAATTTGTTGACAATCACTTCAAAGACATTATGGATTTGACCTGCAGTGCATTCCAAGTCTTCAGGGCTCCCGTCCCGACTGAAGCTGACGACAGATGTAAGTTGTGCTCTTAAGCTTCAGCCCGTCTGCGTTTGCACTTACCCACACATGTTCCACACCAAAGGAGGACACTTAGCACAATGCATTCCTGCTCCTATGGGTCAAAGCTGTTACCCCTCCTCCCCAAATTTGCCACCTCTGCTCCGCCTCTCTCTCCTCCAAAAAACTTTCTTCACTTGTAGTCATTCATCCTCACTCATCTACCTCTACCCGGCTCAACGTAACAACCTCACAACTTCTTGTATTTGGGAATATCTGTTTGCATAATTGGATAAAACGCTTTTCTTTTCTTCAGTGGATATTTCTGGACACATCCCCAGGATTGGAAACAGCAATAATTCACGTTTGATGGTGAGTGGTTTTAACACCTTGGAGAGTCAATTAGATAATATTTCCAAGTGCCACCAAGCCTATAGTATGTGAAATAATGTAAAAACTGGCTGTATTTCATGGAAGTACATAACTTTAAAGAGGACATTTCATGCATGCATTCATGAGGTTAAAAACATTCTATTGGGTGCCTGGGCATTAATAATTTATGTTTTGCGATTTTAAATAACGTTTCATTGAGAATAAGATAGTAACAATGAAACGCAGGTGCCAGGGCTGGTGAAGAGTTTGCCTGGGGAATGACTTAGTAAAAAAAGTAACTTTCAGTTTCACTTTACAGCCTGGTTAGCATCGTAATAAACACTTTGAGCAGACCGGCTCAGAACTGATCCACCGTTGGATTATGGGCTTTAAAAATGAGGAGGACAATTTCAGGTTTTAATTAACAATGATGCAATGTGACCAGGAAGTACGGATCGAAGTGCTGAAACTGTAGAAGCAGAAACAGGCAATTTAAAGGTCAAGGATTAACCAGAGGATTACTCAAAACGGTGTGAATGAAGTGAAATGTTGCTCTAGGTCTGCTTTTGACGAGGGAACAATGTTATAATGCATTACTAAAGCATGAATAAATCATCTTTAATTCTAAATCGGTTAGTTTGGTGGCAATGTTTTAATGTACAGTCCCTGCCAAATAAACACATAAGTAAGTAAAATAGAAAAACTCCTGGTTTGGACTATCATTTTCCTTAAACATAGCACAGGTATATTTCACATTTGGCTAAGCAATTCACCTCATTTTCACTAGTTGACTTTTTAGCACAGAATTTTACATCATACAGTTGTGCTCAAAGGTTTACATCCCCTGGCAGAATGTCAGGGAATAAAAACTTATGCATTTGATAGAATATGAATGAAGCGTTTATTTCACTCATGGTTAGTGGTTGCGTGAAGCCATTTATTGGTTTTGTTTGTTTGTTCACGCTTTTCAACTAGAACCTAGCCAAATGTCCCTGATCATTGTGAACATATTGTGCATCTTGAAATCAGAGAGTCCAGTTTTGTCAGAGAGTCCTGTATTTCAGCTGAAGTGAGTTTTTCTTCACTCCTGTACAGTTTTCCTGCAGTTGTTGAAGGTCATGTAAACGTTAGACATTTGAGTAGTTTCTGTTTCATTGTGATTTCAAAAGAGTAAACTCAGCTCTTTAACAATAAATGGTTTCACACAACCACTAACCATGAGTGGGAAAAAAGATTTTTGTGTTATCATTGATATTCTATGAAAATTGCAAAACGATTAAAAGGATATGTAAACTTAAAAGGGTATGCAAACCTATGAGCACAACTGTATATACAGTATATAAAATACTACTAAAACTGCTCAAAGAAAGAAATATCAACCATCTTAACTCATGTCCATAGTCCATATTCCTTTTTGCAGTATATTACTAGAATACCCTATTGCCCTTGTTACAGTCTAAATCTCTGGGCTTTGGCCAAAATGTGGATCAATTTCTCCCACTCCTGCACCTTTATGCCTCACCGCTTGTCTAATAGCCCCTGCTCATTGCTTTTAGTGTCTATTGCGATCATTTTATGAGCTGTACTAGTGTCCCCCTCTCTAATCCTCAAGGTCTGTGTTGATGTCTTGCATGCATTAAAATCACCGGCGCAGGCACACTTGCATTTTCTGCTGAAATAATGCCGACATGTTGCATCTAAAAACCTGATAAATGCATAAAACATGAGCTATCTCCATGCATTATATCTACGGAAGTGTATTCATGAATAATAACAGCGGACTGCATGCTTTGTTTACTACAGGACAGTGTAAGGAGATGGAACTGCTGTGTTAAATGAATGTTTGCGTTGTTTTTGCTGTTCCTTCCCTCAAACATGTCTGCTTTGAACACTTTAGCTTGTCAGCGCTATATTAGCATGCGTTACACAGGTACATACATATCCAAGAATAGAAATGAGTGCTACATGAACATCTGCCATGCTGAAGTATGGGTCTATGTCTTTAGAAATAGGTTGTGCAGGTCTACTTGCATGTAAAGTGTGAGGCGTGGGTCTATTTTTGCATTAGCGATCAATACATAAAGGGCAAAGGCGAGAATAAACTATAAAATAAAACACTTATTGGCAAACCGTAAAACAAACTCGAATTTAATCAATTAGAAAATGGCAGAATAAATGTAATTGTTTAGTTTGTAAACAAGAAAATATCTTTTTTGGCATCTTGCTTTGTGTGAAACGTGCTAACCCTGTAGTTTTTTTAGTGTTCTAAAATTAAGCCAATTCTTGTATTAGTTTAGCTGTTAAAATGTCAAACTTCTCCCAAACTTCCCCAAAAATGGGCACTGTGATCTCTGATTTGGTTTAATTTCAAATAAAAAATAGACCAAACCAATGTTTATTCCAGGACGTTTTGTAGACTCGTTTGTGGGATTTTGTCTGAAATCACTACAACATGGTCACGCACATAATGCCCATTCACAAATACTGACATGCTTGGTCTACTGTATGTGACGTGATGCACAGAATCCCTGTAATTATGGTCATATATTGGAATATGGTTATCTCCTTCGTGGAGACTTGTTTCTTCAAAATTTTAAGTTTTCCTTACACTCTTGCAACAATGTGTCCACTTTAGTAGCTCCTAAAGACATCAAACTTTCCAGTCTTATACAGTCAAAAACAATATTTTGAAGGTTTATCCCATCACGTGACACTTCTGAGGAAGGCAGCAGAAGAAGTCAAAACTGTAAAGGAAAAAATAAATACACAGGTCTGGCTTTAAGTAAAGAAACTATAGCATTTTGAAGGATTTTTCAGATAGATTTTTTATTTTTACTTCCTGCCTGATTAATTGAGTTTTGAACTGTGAAAATCAAATTTGATTTTCTTACAGATTTTTATTTTTTCCCCACTAATGACCAGCTTATTCAAAAACTAACGAAGATCCAAAATCCTCATTGATAAAACAACATCATTTTAAACCTAACTCTATCCATTATTAATATTTGGTTGTCCAAAATGAAGGCGATTTACTCCATTGACAGAAGCTTACAAACATTTATTTCTCTTATTTTTCTAATTGATAACTCGCCTTTAAACATAAATTGCAAATTCAATAGCAGTTTCAATATTTGTTACAAGATCACAATCATTTATTTTCCAAAAAAACACAGCTTTACAGAGATGGCAGGGCTTCTGAGTTGCAAGCAACGAATCAATTTCAATTTATTTTTGTATCACCCAATATCACAACAGGAGTCATGTCAAAGGGCGTCAGACACTAAAACCCCAAAGGAAATCAATATCAAACATCAAATAATAATCAAACAAATGAAATGTCACAAACAGATGTAATGTCCAAACAAGTGTACTATCTAAACAAAACAAGCCTAGGGTATCTCACATCGTTAAACCCTTGTCTGCAGCGAGAAAAAACTCCCAAAACCCTGTGGGAAAATCTGAGAAATCTCGAGGAGAACCACAGTGGAGAGATCCACTCTCATGGACAGATAAATGGTCCCTAGGCCGACGAGAGTCCTGTAGTTACATTATGTCCAGTCAGAACTGCAAAGGCCACCGCTGTCTAGTGCCGCAGCCACCACTGTTGTTCAGGCCTGCAGTCGTCGCTGGATCTCGAACAACCGGAGATCTAAAGTGGGGGGGCTGGACAGAGAAAGTGGACACAATGTGAATAGCAATGAACAGAATAAAGGTAAAGCTAAAGCTAAATATTGCAACATACAGTAGTTTATGCAGTAAGAAGAACAAGAGGATAGGGCTCAGTGTACTGTACTTCCCCCAGGTCATAATAGCTCCTATAGCAGCCTTGCTTATGCTGTGGGTTTAGTACTGAGCCTAGCCGACCTGACCATAAGCTATTTTGGAAAGGAACGTTTTGAGCCTAGTCTTAAGTGGAGACCGTCTCTGTTTCTTTAACATGAGGTGGAAGTTGATTCCATAAAACCGGAGGTTGGAGCGAAAGGCTCTTTTTCCTATTGTGCTTTTAGAAATGCGTGGAATCACCAGTAGTTTGCGTTTTGAGAGTGAAGTGCTCTGTTTGCCTGATATTGCACTATAACTTCTGGGAGACAGATTGGAGCCACCAATGACACCAATCTATCAATATCCAGTGTAATTTTGAGTAACAGATCAAATATAGTTAGTCACCAAACAAGTCAAGTAAATAGATTAATTGCATTTGTGAGATGTGAAGTTAAATAGTTTCATTTTTGCACATCATTCTTTCTCTTGAGCCTTTTCCAAAACCTATTGTCAGAATTTATATCACACTACACCTCATGAAAACCAAAACCACTGCCCTGCAGACAGTCAGCATGAATTTAAACAGCTATTTCCCATTCATTAAAGTGTGGCGCTTGTATGTGGTCTGCAGTATGGAGGCACATGCAGAGGCAGATCTCAGCAGCACTGGTATGTGGAGAGACTTACCTCAGAGTTCAAACTGTCAGCCAAAACTTCCCTCTCCACAGGCGCTAAACTCTGCAGCAATTTTACATCAGAGACAAGGGATTGGTTCACACTTCAGGCTATGGGCCATATAAGTTTTAGTGTCATGTGGTGGTAGAAATGTACTGTACTTTGCAACTTTTATTGCAAAAGAAATATGTATTTAAAAATTTGTTTGTGTTAAATGTCAAAGAAAAAGAATAGCACTGACCTCCTGGCATATAGCCTCTCCTGTTTTCTTTTCTTTTTCAAAAGCTTTGAAAAAGAAAAGAAAACTTTGACTGCAGTCAATCCCAAATAAGCTTTGTATCACTCCAATCATTGATGCTAATGTGTAATAGAAGATTCTCGAACAAACTTTATAACTACTGTCACCTCTAATTAAAATAGTTGATGACCGTTGATTTGGCAGAAAATGCAATATTTTTTATAATGTTCAATATTTTTGTACATGGACGAACTTTAACAGGGTCTCTCTGATTGGTTAATCCACCTGTCAATCACACCCTTCAAGCCAGACAACAACATTGATTTGGTTGTTTATTTGGTTTGGCCAGTGCAAGTTAACAGTCATGCCACTTGGATTGTAGCCATGGGCTAATTTCCTTCTCCCATGACTCGCAGTCACAAACACACTCTCATTCATCCTGCTCTACATGTTTTTAGTGGTAGGAGCACCCAGAGGAAACCTACGCAGACACAGGGAGAACATGCAAACTCCACACAGAGTGTGCCGGGGATCGAACCGGGACCTTCTGCCTATGAGGCGCCGCTGCCGCTAATGCTTTGTAAAGAATTGGATAAACATGTAGTCTGAATGGCATATACCAGGTTATATACTGTAAACTGCCAGAATCCACAATTGTCAATTCTCTCTCTGTCAAAGACTTTAATTTACTATATTTAATTTTACACATTGTAAAATACCACAAATTACAATTGAATGCATTAAACAATCCTACATTGTGAACCCAATACTAATCATAGCTAGAAATATGTCAGTTACTTTGCTTAAAGTTTGCAAAATGGTGAAGTGACAGCAAATATTTGAGCATTTCTAACTGTTTTAATAAAGAGTAACATTACTGTCCTAAACCTAGCTATCTAAAGCTGGACACACACCAGAGGATTTTTAGCCAGATTTTTAGTCTGAGGAGGCGTGGCTCAATAAAAACTTTCTCATGGCATGATCTGTGGTGTACTCCTCATGTGTGTCCTTAAGTGTGTGTGGTCTGTGCACAGATCTTTAGTCTCAAAAGATTTAAAAATCCTCTACTGTGTGCGCACCTTAACTCACAATGTGCAGCTATCATTAAAAGTGTCACTTAGATTACCATGCTTGAGTCAAGTGCATTCATTGCAATGATGAGCTAACATAACTTAAAATAGTTGTGTTCTTACTTGCTTTGGATTTATCCAGTACTTTTTCACTTTTTCTAAGTTATCCCAGCTAATCAGGGTTTGCGGTGTATAATGATTAAAACAACTGTTAACAACAGTTTACAGTGTACATTGCGTGAGGCAGGCAGCTATCCAGGCTACTAGCACATGTGTAGGCACTTTCCTTATGTGAATTTTATGATGTATACTACGAACACATTTATTTTCACAGTAATGAACAGTAGTTGAATAGTTTAGACCTGATTAGGACCTGGTTTAGAACTAGTTTATGGTTCAGACCTGGTTTAGTCCTGGTTCATACAAAAAAAAAATACAGTACATATATATATTTCAAAGGTTTAAATGAAATCTGTTTGAAATACTTTTAGATCTTCTTTTAGAAAGAAGAAAACTGAGTACTTCTTCCTCCACTGTACGCTACATTAAACATCATAGTAAGAAAAAAGTTGCATTTCACGGCCACTTTCAGTATCCTTTATCATTCGATGCTATTACTGCATGTATAGAGCACATATTGGCAAAAAGCAGATATATGGACAAAGATGGCGGAGCTAAAAGACCTGTCTGTATTTGATGTGCAGCGGCTGAGTGAAGGCAGATTTCCATTTCTCTTTGATGTTACACTTGGCTCAGACGCTCAGACGCACTCAAACAGAGAGCGCGAGTGACGGAGAGCTAACGCAAAACAGTCGAGAGGCACAGCAGCATGAACCATTTACCTGCATTAGGATTAGGATATGCTGCTCTCTGGGCGTCACTCTGTTGAAATGAAAGAACTACATTCATATCCACTTCCTATTTTTCTGTATACCTCAGTCGATTGATTGACATGCCATGTACACAGTCATCACTTAAGTTAGCAAAGAAAAGCAAATAAATCCACGTTATTGTAAAAAGATGAAAGTTCCTTCAACAATGCTTTACGTGAGTGTCATTATACTGGATACTGAAAAGCTGCCCTCATTGGTTGGATATAGAAGAGGATTGTTGTGCCCCATCCTCCCTCCGAGCATTAGTCTTCTTGATGATTTATTCTCATCTTCTGGAATCACAAACAATGCAGTAGTCTCTAATATTCTTTTAAATTAATTTCATTTTCACACATATTTCAGAGCGCTTTATGGGCAAACCCAAGGCTGCTTCAATTTGTGTTTGCATGCTCTGTCTGCCACTCGATCCAAATACCTCACAATCAGCCATGTGACAACAATCAGCTGTTTTGCCAAACTTATTGCCATGACAACGGACATCAAGCGATCAGAGTTCTGCCATTGTGGCGACACACATGCATGTGCACACTACTCTGATGTTACGTGGTGGTCCCTCTCATGGCTAAATAATGATATGGAGGTTGATGCCACTGACAGAATGCGATGCGTGCTAAAGAAATGAGTGGAGAGTGGTGACGCCTCACATGGTCTTTCCCACGACGGCCGCTCCTTAGTGATGCTGTGTTGTTCCAATCGTAGTTCGCAGGGGACTCGCACAGACGTCAGGGCATCTGGACACAATGACACTCCCCGAGGGGGTGGGACAAGAAACCACATGTGAATAGCAATGAACAGACATCAGGTGAGCTAGAGAGTAGGCTAAAAAGAGGTGTGTGTGTTGTGGAGGTAGGAAACAGAGGAGGAGAGGAACAGAACTAAGAGGCGAGGACCATGTCCAGGGTCAAACAACCTCCCCACCTGTCCAGGCTGGCATTCTGCTCCCTTTCCCCGAACCACCCTCCACACAGAGTGTAGAGGGTAGGTGTCGGGGAAGGAAGGGAGGGAGGGGAAGAGGAAGGGAGGGAGGGGAAGAAAAGTTCATAGAACTTTAGAACTAGAATCAACAAGTTCACAAAAACCTTATGATGAGTTTATTATCAAGGACGTGACGTCGCCCGGTATAACATAGTCCGGCCGGGCTCAGCCCGAATGGACAACCTGGGCTCGAGGGTCCATGGGGGCTCACCCAACCAGTCCACATGTGTTTTGTGTGCCTCGTGGTGTCCTTTGGGGACCTAAGGTAATACGGACAGCCCTTTAAAGGGGTCCCTATACGACCGCAGCAAGAGCATGGTTCGCATTGCCGGCAGCAAATCAGACCTGTTGCCAGTGCATATTGGTCTCTGTCAGGGCTGTCCTTTGTCTCCGGTCCTGTTCATTACTTTTATGGACATAATTTCTAGGCGCAGTCATGGGCCAGAGATCTCATCTCTGATGTTGTTCTGTTGGGTTCAACAAATCAAGACCTTCAGCGTGGTGGGGCGGTTTGCCATGTTTCTCCATCAGGAAAAGTTGGCCTGCCCTCTCCAGGTCGGTGGAGTGTCTTAAGGCCATTAGAGGTAGGGTGAGAAGCTCAGTCACCTGGGAGGAGCTTAGAGTAGAGCCGCTGCTCCTTCACATTGAAAGGACCCAACTGAGGTGGCTCAGGCATCTGTTTCGGATGCCTCCTGGTCGCCTCTCTGGAGATGTGTTCCGGGCTCGTCCACAACCTACAATTTCCCATATAAATCTTTGGAGAAACTATGACATGCAATAATTAAACACCTTGGGTAACTTATTTGTTTCCAGGTGCAAGTTCACTTTATATGTTAAGAGATCCACAACTGGAAAAGGGAAAAAGAGTTTTGCCTGCTCTGTCTCCCCTTAAGGAGATAAGAGAATAAATACAAATAATGGAATAAATGTCTTACATACTGCAAATAATTACGTTTGAGTATAATTATTTTAAAACCATTGCTCTACTAATAACTCAGTACAAATGATTATAAATCCTTTTATAATACATGCTGATTTAGATGCCTCCATTTACTCTCATTGATATTTCCCACATTTCTTAGAAAAATGGCTGTGCTTGATCATTGTTATCTCTTTCTTTATGTACCCATCAGTCTCTAAGAAATCCTCAAGGATCACCTTCACGTATTTATTTGTAAGAAGTCATTCATGAGCTTTCACTGATTTTTCTCTCTCATTGGCAGTAATGTAGAAAGCTTTGTGAAGTGCAAACCTTGTAACTATAAAAGAAATTGACTCAAATACTTAGCGGAAAGAAAATATATTTTTTCTGACTTGAAATAGATCGGAATTCTCTTTATATTGCGTGAAAGGTCCTAGTTGTCATTGAAATATAAGTTTAGTGTAGCCATTTGGTTGTTTGTTTGCTTGGGACAAACACACCACTCCCGTTGTCCCACACAAACACACTCTCATTCGTCCTTACTGGTAGGGGAAACCGGAGCACCTGGAGGAAACCTACGCAGACACGGGGAGAACATGCAAACTCCACACAGAAAGGCCCGTCCTGGCCCAGGATCGAACCCAGGATCGAACCCAGGATCGAACCCAGGACCTTCTAGCTGTGAAGCATGAGCGCTAACTGCAGCGCTACCGTGCCTCCCTTTCTTTTTCACTTAATATAGAATATGAAACGTTATTAAAAATATTATGTACCTACTTTGTTGTTTATGCAGTCTCACATTTTTTTTTATGGTTGGTTGTTTGATTGATAGAGTCAGATTACCTTCTTAATTCTAATAAACCTCTCCAGTGCTCAGTGCACAGTCCACATGGATTTAGGAACAAGTGTGTAGTCCAGATGTTTGCTCTGACCTTTGAAAACATAAAATAACATTCTCTGGAATCTTCCGAAAGCTGACTAAATGTACATAATAATTTTTATATGAAGACAAATGGTTTCTTTGATCATATTTATGACTGATCAGCCTCGTGGCCTTTAGTGGGCTGTTGTTTTGAGCCTGTAACGTTGCTAATGTTGCTACCGCCTACTGTATATCATGTCCTCATTTAAGGATAAAAGGTTTTGGGCCAGTTTGCTCTATTAACACAAGCAGTTGTGGCCAAAAGTTTACATTGTGGTGTACATGTTATGGGGTGTCTCTCAC
>OMNZ01029541.1:0-13470 GCA_900303255.1 Lesueurigobius sanzi
ATCTACTAACTCACGCTGCTTTATCGCCGCGGCCGATCAGCTGTTTTAACATAACATCGTCTTTTGTCACTGGATTTCAGAGGCAGATCTCCGCGAATATTAACCCAATTTTGATCAAATGAAAGGTGTCTTGAAGATTACGAGCTGATGTACGCATTTAAACCAGTGGAATGACCAGAATCCGTGTTTATTTAGAGAGATGTGGCCAAAATACAGGACAAATAGCGTCCCTTATTGATTCAATACGGGACGCATAGTTTTACAGCAAAATACAGGACGATTCCGTATTTTAAGGGACGGTTGGCAACCCTAACAGTAAGTGTGCCGCCCCCAGTAGTTGGTAGAGCTCCAGCTTTTTTGCATCTGATACCGATACTTGGGATTGGAATATCTACCGATATCCGTATCTTTGTAGACGACTTAGTTGCTGTTTATGCAAAGAAACTCCAGTGAATTTGCAATGAGTGAAAAGGTGACTGGTCCTTGTAACATTAAATTAGCCCTTTTCACTACTTAAGCTTCTGTCCCAGCATTGACTGGTTGAAGCTAGCCTTAGCATACTGCTGCTAACTGCAATATTTTGTGCAGCAGTCTGCAATAGTATAGTACTATTGCAGACTGTAAGACTAATTACTGAATTCTGCAGGTTAAGAGCTTTCAAATAAATCATGTGCATATTGTACACAGCTTTATAAATTATCAAAAGGATGACGCCATTGTGTTACTGTTTGAATCAGACTTATATTAACTGAAAGTAATCTGTTAATGACAGAATATTTTGAGTTTTTGAAGGCTGTCAATTTGAAGGATTGAAAATCAAGCCATCGTCATCTTTTGAGAGTTTTACACACACGTTTTACACAATGTAGTTTCCAAATTCATGTTCCATGATTCTGCTCACAAATTGTCTTTAGATTTGCATCCATTTATCCTGTAATCTGTGTTTTCTTACATACACAGTACTAGGTATATAATGAGAGATTAATTAATGAAGGATGAAAATATCTCACAATCATTTACAACCCTGTCCTTCAAAATGACTGAGAAAAATGACAACTGATTTGAATGAAAGAGTAAGCAGAAATGTAGTTTCTACCTGTAGAGAACTAGTCTGGCTGCTTAGCGTAGTAAACTCAGAGTAGTCCCCTACATGGAGGAAGACACAATTGTAAGCTTTAAACCCTTGATGCCATTGGCAAAATAATTAGGCTTGAGCAGTGCAACTGCCAAGACTTAAGGTTTCATGGTAATCTACAACTTTTATCAGGCTAAAGTCTGTGTCTATAATTATTCTACTTTCATGCTTTATTCCACTCCATGTTACTGTTGATTGTATTTCTAGTAGCAGTCTTTTTAGTCTTGCTTTGTTACAATGGCGCGATTAATCCTCACGTGATACTCTTTTTACTGTAGTACGTAAATTCCTTTTGTGTGGTATGGCTTTGAAGTCCTTAAAACATGATGTACGTTGCTCTAATAAGTTCAGTGTGACTGTTAAAAAGTGAACTATTGCATATTTTGGGGATAATCAAAATGTTTTTGAAAACTTACTTAGACAATTGAGAATTTGGAAAGTTTTATTTTCATTTATGGAAATGACTGTCTAAATCAGTGATTCCCAACCTTTTCTCTTAGAAGCCCCCCTGCTCAGGCTCTAAACAGGCCGGGCCCCCCAGTCCATATACCACAGGCCTTCTGAATGCATTAGAACGTCAAAAATGTGTCCATATGAGGTTTATTTCATACCATTAAACAGGATTTGGAGTGTTTCCTACACTTGCAGTCCTTTCTTAGTCATGTTTGGTCATTTTTTTCTATTTAATTTACTCTAATAGCTTTTTTATGGCCTAACCCTCTGACCAGACAAAGCTCTGCCCCCCTGCAGTTCCAGCCCCCGCCCCAGGTCCAAGTGACAAACTTAACATATGTATATTATTCTTAACTCTAGCTATTACTACATGAATTGGAAGCCTTTCTAATACATTTAGGTTTTGTCATTTATTTTTCTCTATAAAGAAATTACTGAAATTCATTAATATGGTGTGTCCTTTGCTAAATTTCTGTTCTGGAGGCCTTTCCTGACAACACCGCGTCTGGGAGTTGATGACTACTTCTATTGTTGTCCTCAGACTTCAAAGACATGAAGCAGAGGCAAAATCTGTCACAAAATGGTTACAAAAGAAGATTGTTCTCTGCTCTCATATACACATACAGTAATATATTATTAGATCATTTACAAGTTTGTTATTTTAGAGCCTAATACCTAAATTACCTATCACCTCATCCAACTATGAGCTTCACCACAGATTGTTTGCTTCAGGCTGTATTTTGATTTGCTCTCTCACGTACAGAACATGCCATGACTATAATGGTATGATGTGCTCCTGAAATAGATGTAGCATTCACAAAACATCTGTTTTAATAAATAAATAATAATAAATATAATCATGCTTTTATGGTGAATGCCCTTCCTGACTCCAGCCTGGTATGAGCAGATGCAAGTTCTCTCTACTCAGATAATTCAGTCTGGTCAATGGTCAGTTTCTGGTGCAGTTACATTTAGGGGTTTGTTCACTGCTGATCTCACTTCTGTTTTAAAATGACCAGATAAACATGAAGCTTGTTTATAACCGAGATGTTTATTTGTTTATTAGATTATTGTAGTACTTGAGTGGTTTTGTGTCACTTTGCTGTTCCATATGCTTTGCTCGTTCAGTTCTTTTGTTCGCTTCACCTGTAATCCAATACAGTAGATTGTAAAATATAAGTGGTTTCCATGAGCGGGATGTGTGCTTCCAGATGCAATCCTGTTTGTTTACAGAGATTTACACAAACAGGAATGCATTGTCCTCACATTTTTTCAAGTTTAGAAAAAGTGAGTGTAATGAATTATATTTGTAACTTCAAGGATGATGAGTTCATCACATTCTGGCTAAAATCTTGGCAAGTTGTCAGATATAGTCCTTCATATGTCCTTGGTGCTGTGCTCTTTCCTGTGAGCAAGATTATTAGGGGCCATTACTTGCTGAACAGCATCCAATTGCAAATCAGCACAGTTTAGTTTCTTGAAGATAGGAGCTTACAGAGTCAGATTTGTCTTCATCAGAAAGACAAAAAAAGTACAGTTTGAGTAAAAAAAACATATAGCTGCAGGAATTTGTTTCAGTCCAGGAGAAGCAGTACTGGCGCCACCACCAAACAAATGTTAACGTAACTCTCTGTAATCTCAAGCGTGAAATATTTCTGAAAATGGTGGACAAATAACAGGGCTGGCTGTGCAGAGCACAAACTGATGGCAGTATATCTTCAACAAATGCACGCTTAGTTTTTCTAGTTTAATTCAAAAGCATCAAGTTTTAATTGCAATGTAAATAATTGTTTGTACATCCTAAATGTTAAATACCAAAAACCTCCCATCAGAAAAATAAACAACAAGCCAGAAAGTGCAGCTTTTCTAATCCTAATGATAAGGCAGGCCACAGCAAGAAAAAACAGGGTTGTTAAAAAGCAGATGTGTGGAGTGGTGCACAGATGGGATTGATATTGACATGGCTTGAGGTGATATTCTGTGTAGTGGAAAAAATGTATGTATGCATTTTAATGAGACTGTGTGGCGGGAGCTACAGCTGCAACAGCAAGGGGGATATTTACCATATACCAACAACTTATCCCAGTCAGTCTCAAAGAGCGGCACAGTCAAGGAGGAGCCCATCCAACTGGTGAGTGCACCATTTGTTTTTAACAAATTAGCAGTAGCTTTCCTCAAATACTTACATAGTCATGCAAATGATTCATCTTTATTTGTTTGAATTGCAGACATTATGCAGGCCTCTGTGCTCCTTCTCATGTTTGGACTTGTATTGGACATAAGTATTGGTCAGTATAGCCAGTTCCAGTGGCTGTCCCATCTTCGTGGACGATGGCGTCATGGCGGCTGGATGGCAGATGACTTGGAGTGCCCTCTAGAATGCGATTGCCCTTCTGCCTATCCCACTGCTATGTACTGCCATAACCGCAACCTACAGCACATTCCCTATGTTCCCTCTCATATCAAATATGTCTACCTGCAGCGCAACCAGATCACACACATCCAGGAGGGTGTGTTTGATAATGCTACCGACTTGGTGTGGATTGTACTGTTCCACAACAAGCTAACCTTGGACAAAATTGGGAAGAATGTTTTCAGCAAGCTAAAAAAGCTTGACAGACTCTACTTAAGTCACAATGAGCTTACTCGTGTGCCAGCTAACCTTCCTAAGTCCATCACAGATCTTCGACTTGGCCATAACCACATTTCCAAGATTACCTCAAGCTCATTGGAGGGGATGGTAAACCTTACCAATATCCAGCTCCAGGCAAATGAAATAGAGAATGTTGGAGGAAGTTTTAAAGGTCTGAAGTCTTTGAGCAGGTTGGATTTGAGGAAAAACAAGTTGAAGAAAATCCCAGAGAACCTCCCTGAAAGGCTACACCAGCTATATCTGGAGTTTAACCACATAGAGAGTGTACCCCCAGGGTTCCTCACCAAGATGCCAAAGTTACAGTTCGTGCGCCTGGCCCATAATAAACTAACGGATAAAGGACTTCCTGCCAATGTCTTTAACATCAGTACATTAGTCGAACTTGATCTTTCTCACAATAAACTAGAGAGGATCCCCACTGTTAGCAAACGCCTGGAAAACCTTTATCTGCAAGCCAACAAGATCAAAGGTAGGAACACATGCTCTGTACATATATTTTCTTAGCATAACTGACAGACTATACCATACAACTGCATTCTTTCTAGTCTATTTTTAGTTCAATATGTAAAAGGAACAAAAATAATTTTAGCATAAAGGGAATTTAAAAATGTGTTGATTCAGTCTTGATCAATGACACTTGCTTGGTGGGCGCTCCCTTTGAGAGCTCGTGCTCAATCTGTTTTCATTGTAGCTACACAGCATTGAAAAAAGATCACAAATTAAATATTGAAAACTTCTGTGTAAAGGTTCAAGATTATCTATTATTCAGGCTTTGTAAAGTGTTAACAAATACCATAACATTGGTATTTTAAGTTTTATAACTATAGTATTCTGTAATTTATGGAAATAAAAGTAGTTGAGCCCTAATTTCTGAGTGCATACAAAATGTCTGTTCTGAAGTACTTTCAATAGTTATTAACAACATAGCAAGCAATTTTAGCAGCGAACATTAAAAGAAATTGAGGGACATCCGCTGGTGGAGCAAGAGTGTGCGGCGACTAAATATGCATGAATGAGGGAACCACATTACAACATCTCCATGTAATGGTTACCATCTCCATTTAATACTATCATATGGACTGTTTTAAATGCCAACTAAATGCAACAAAGGATGTGTAGGTGAATTCATTGTATAATGAATGCAGTATAATTCACTACTTAATTTTCCTCTGTTTTTAATGTGTTTCTTTTCAGAGTTCACCTTGAGCAGTTTTTGCAGTTCAATCGACATGACAAACTTCTCTATGCTACGAATGCTTCGTTTGGATGCCAATGAGATCAATGCCAAAGACATTCCTCCTGAAGCTGCCTACTGTTTGCGGCGTGTTGCTTTTATTGATGTTTAGTGTCTGTCCTTCCCTTTTGTGGAGGCCACATTGTGATGATAATATACTATATATCAACATTTAACTGACTACAATGAGTATTGGAATAAGAATAAAAGTTTGATTACATTTTTTTTAAAATGTGGTCTATGTTATAAGATAAGATAAGATAATACTTTATTGATCACACAATGGAGAAATTCACTATGACCCAGAGTGCACAATTGCCTCTGAATGAAACTGTGAATCCCTCTTAAAATGCAAAAGCACTTGATAACAACAACAACAACAACAAACAAACCCTTGCATCTGTACAATTAGTCTACTTTGAAAATCACTGTTCTAAAGATTAGTCTTTGCCAAGAATATTAAGCTTTTTCTAAAATTGGAAAATACCACGAGTGAAAATGTGTCTAGATGTCTGAAATGAAATGAAGGGACACAAGACTCACAAGAACATTAACATCCTTTCATCCAACTCATTATTTTATCCACTACTGGCAATGTAAAAAAAAGGCTGTGGAGACCAAGGTTTGGCTCAGGCCTCAGATTTCTCAGAATGTTTGTCTCCATCATGTGGCATAACTCAATACTGTAGATAAACAGTGAGTCCAATGAGACTTGGAAGACAATTTACTTATAGCATAGAACTTCATAAAATGTTAGACACTCCCCTGAAACTCCTGCAAAGAAAAATCACATTTGATTGCTTTCAGGTATAGGAAAAACAGTTCTTTGATAATAGACAAATCATCACTATTTTCCATGTAGTCACGGGTAAGTCTCTAATAAACTGTTATACAGTAGATTATACAGTATTTTCTTTTACTTTTTAACGTTATTCTTGTTATTTAGGTTCATCAACCGTCCTGGCCTGTTTGGCGCCGTGGTCGAACAATCTCTTCTGCTTCCCTAACTTGAAATGCAAAGGTTAAGCTATTTGAATTAAAATTTTGACATTTTTTATACTAGGCAAAGATTCCTTAGTCTTCATCTGTACTCTGTAGTTGAAGTGTAGGACATTTTGCTCTTTATCCAAAAAGCAAAATCCAAAAAGACAAAGCTTTTTGGATAAAGAGCGAAACGTCCTACACTTCAACTACAGAGTACAGATGAAGACTGAAGAATCTTTGCCTAAGATGGACAACTCCTGTAGACTGAGAAGCTACACAGATTTTTTTATACTATCTGACAAAATTATAGGGGATTTTATACCCTTTATACCCAGATGAAGACCTATGGGTCGAAATGTGTAGGCTGGTCCAAATCTCAATAAAGGACTTTTATTTAGCATAGACACGAGTGCCTTGGACTCTTCATGCCTTTTTGATTACACCGTTACTCCACACTGTAAGCTTTATATTCAGTTAGTTCATCAGGCATTTTCTATTCTTAAAATTATAGGGGAATCAGAGAGGTAAAGGTAAAATTTGTCATTATACAATCGTACAATGAATTTGCCTAGATCAGATGGATGATTAGTCCTGAGCTGTTGACCAGCATGTTTTTGGAGGCAGGGGAAACCGGAGCACCAGATTCAAACAGGATTTTACATGCGGAGTGAATAATGACAGTCGATGGGGCTAAAAGGGTTTAATTAGGACGACAGAGGATGTCTAGGCAGTGGAAACGTGGTTTGTTTTAGCAGCACTAGCAGCACAGCATACTGAATAACACATCTTAAAAGTCCTAACGGCTGCCAGGGGCACCTGAAGGTAAACTTTATTGAGGCAAAATTCTTCATATGATATTATTATCATTAGTTTTCATTTCAAATTATGTGTGGAATATTACTATGGATTTGGGCAAACAATATGACTTATGTAATGATATCCTTTTATGATATTTATATTGATTGGATTTGGCTCCTTGTTTTGTCTTGTGTCGTTCTCAATAGAGGCAACGTTGTTTTAACAAGGAGCTATTTTAAAGAGAATTTTAAAGAGTGATAAAAAATATATATACTCTTTTGACATTTCTAGCTTCTTTGAGGCAGTCCCCACTTATCTATTACACAACTTAGCTTTTCATGTCACACAGCTGCCTTTAATCCTCTGCACTAAATTGAATTATTGACATACTTTCCTTCTTTTGTAACGGGGAAGTCGCTGGAAATGAATTATGGATTATTGCACGTTCAGAACATGAAAAGCAGTAGCTTGTATAATTGATATGTTATAGATCATGTAATATTACTGACTCCATGTTTTGTTTGTTTTTTGTCGATTTCGTTTCCCTTGAGAGTTGGGATTGGTTTGTATGTTTATTTTGTTCATGACTTGCCAGCACACATGCACATGATCACAGCTAGTGAATGGTTTATTCCTGCGAAAATATGGGATGTACAACCGGTAGTGCAGGCTCCGATGTCCAGGTTGGAATAATGATTACATAGATGAATTCAAGCCAATCATCTCATATGTCCTGATTTTGTAGTATAGATTGCATTTACAGAACTCATTATTTTTTATGGTGTTTGGTGGCATGCATTTTAATGGTTATTAACTGAAAGAAATGAATGGGCGTCATGATACATCTCTTAAAAATCAAACTCTATGGTATTCAGAGCGAAGTCCCGACATCTTCAGATGTTTTGTCCCTCCCAGTAAAAAGACAAGAATGATCAAACGTTATGAACTGATAAGTCGGTAGTGGTGCACCATTTCCACATTTTCCTGTCACACCCAGCAGTGCAGAAGAGCGCCTTGTAAAGCACCAACTGCTGTGCATTGTTTCTGCCAGTAACAACATTTCATTGTATTTGACCAATAACACACAGCTCCCCAGAGCTCGTATTGCAACTATTCACATTGTTTTGCAAAAAACTTGGATGTACAAGTCCTTGAGTTAAAACTGTGGTCTCTTCCAACATCCAAACAGTAAAATTGCATTGATCCCAGGTGTACACAAATAACAGGCGGCTATACTACAAAGAAAAGATTATTAAAGTGTGAAACACAAGCTGAATCGGCAGAAAAGGGACTTTTAATATGTATCTGTTAAGTTTCACTTTCAGTGTATGCATATCAATACAGTGCTAGCATGAGAACATTATTTGTACATCATTGCGACTGATCAGATTAAACTAATAAATAAGTACATGTGTTTGGCAACATAACAGTCACAGGATAAAGTGGTAGCAAAACAAATCATTCACTTTACAAATGTGTAAAAATAAAACTTCCAACTTGAAATAATATCTGCAATATATAATGAATAAAATTCATATATATATATACAGTATGTGTGTGTGTATATATATATATATATATATATAATTCCACATAAAGTCCATCTTTGCTCTTAGTCAAAGCAAAGCATTGGATTAAATAAGTGAGCATAATGATACTTTATACACAAATACAAAAGCAAAAAAAGATCATATCTACAGCTTCACGAATGTATCATCAACTGATGCAGGAATGTGCTCTTTATGACCTAAAAAATATCAGTAAATGATCAGTGAACATGATTTGTGCCTACAACTATAATGGTTTTTACAAATTTATGTCAGAAATACGAACAAACAAACAAACACTTACATTATTGTTCTTCCATCTCTAAACACGGCAGGTCTCTGTTTGACAGGAAGACATTACATTCAGGAGGTCTGTGTCATTAGGAGGCCCATAAACATGACACCACAGTTCAGAAAGCATACCTTAGGTCTGTGTGTGTTCTCGATCTGTGACGAATCTGGGATTTCTAAAAAACAGCAACAAAATGACGTAAATAATCTGGCATTTGTTACACATCTTACATTATTTACACTCAGACTGAGATCCAGAGAGGAAGAGCTTCGCTAAAGCTGTAGTCATGTGAACTTACTCTTATTTCAAAATCTTATCATGCAAGTATTATAAAATGTTACTTGAATCAGTTCATTTAGATCACATTTTCCACATTTTATAATTTTCTCTCATTTGCCAAATTCCCTCCAAATCTACAAAAAACTAAAAAAAAAAAATGATGTTGACTACTTAAATATAATTAACTTTTCTAAAATTAGCTTCACTTGTCACTGTGTTGCCTCAAAGGTTCACTGGTGAATAATGTGTACGACAGGAATGTATTTTTTACTTTTTTACTTTTAATCTTGAATGTTTTGTTTGCTGTTGTTGGAAGCTTGTGTGTGGAACTACCTTTGATTACTATTGAGCTCTATAAACATTTACCATAACTACTCTTGATAATGTATAGCAGGTGTTGGAGCAGAGCTAACATTTGGGTGGAGGCCCCTGTCATGTTTATGTTGTTGTAACTGGCGCCTCTAGACAAAGCAACGCTGGAGCCCGCTTTTAATCGAACTGGAAAGAGGTCAGAAGTGAAGCTTGTGCCGCCAAAGTGAATCTGTGTATGAATGCTTCTGATATTTGATTTGTGAAGTAGCGTCTGGCAGTTTTTGACACGCTTCTTTTCCCTTTGCAAGAAATGCTGTTGTTTGGGGAATTGCAGAGGCAGCCTTTGCTCGTTGTTCTCATCAGTTGCCGTAGCTTTGGCAAGAAAAGTTGAAAAGTAAATGTTCTACAGAAGCGGTACGCAGATGGATTGCGTGTAATTTACAATTATGGCACTGATGGCTGTGAGGATTCTCTGCTGGAGTAGCAGGAGTTATTTTTTTGTGAGGTCAAACATGGCTTATGCAAGCCTTAAGCTGCCCACACACTACAGGATTTTAAATCTTTTGACCACACACACTTAAGGACAGACATGAGGACACACATACACACACATGAGGAGTCCCACCACAGATCATGGCATGAGAGAAAGTTTTATTGAGCCACTCCTCCTCAGACTCAAAGAAAAACCCTCTAGTGTGTGGGCAGCTTTAGGTGCATCAAATGTATACATTTATAGACAAAAGTATTTCCCAAGGCCTACCTTCCTTTGACCTAATT
Organism: Lesueurigobius sanzi; assembly: GCA_900303255.1. Classification (NCBI taxonomy): domain Eukaryota; kingdom Metazoa; phylum Chordata; class Actinopteri; order Gobiiformes; family Gobiidae; genus Lesueurigobius; species Lesueurigobius sanzi. The sequence continues at coordinate 10,465 of OMNZ01029541.1, forward strand.
ATGATGAGAACTAATAGGCTCCTGACTTCACAGTTGGACAGGATTTGAGGAATTAACAACTTTTCATCTTTAAGGATTTAGAAAATGCCATGTTTATGTTCTAGCATCTTGCTGTACTGTACTGTGCATCTCTTTCAAAGTTGTGAGCAAAAAAGGATTACATTTCTCTGGGCTAATAGTTTTTTAGTATTTTAACATGTGAAATGTTTTCTTTCTAGGTTATTCTGGCTTTTTCTCACCGTATCAAGAAGTGCATGGATGGGGGAGATGAGTTGGGAATGTGAGATGTTTGTTCAGTCCATCAGTCTGGCACTTTACTTCAGATTTTTACTACACTATTATTGGACAGATATTTGCTCTGTTTCAAGAACAGTTGTGCTCAAAGCTTTACAAACACTGGCAGAATGTCAGGGTAAGTATAAGAATATGAATGATAACTCAAAAACCTTTATTTCACTCATGGCTAGTGGTTGTGTGAAGCCATTTAGCCTTTTCAACTAAAAACTAGCCAAATGTCAAAATGATCAAAAGTTTACACATTGTGCATCTTGAAACAAACACACATTTTTTCAGAGAGTCCAATTTTGTCAGAGAGTCCTGTATTTCAGCTGAAGTGAGTATCTCTTTGCTCCTGAACAATTTTCTTGGCAGTTTGTGTAGGTTCTCAGTCATACAGGAGTTGTCCATCATAGGCAAAAATTCTTCAGTCTTCATCTGTACTCTGTAGTTGAAGTGTAGGACGTTTCGATCTTCATCCAAAGATCGTCATCAGTTTAATGATGATGAATTTTTGCCTACGAATTTTCCTGGCAGTTGTTGAAAGTCATGTAAACGTTAGATCAGGGACATTTGAGTAGTTTCTGTTTCATTATTATTTCAAAAGAGTGAACTCAGTTCTTTAACAATCAATCGCTTCACACAACTACTAATCATGAGTGGGAAACAGATTTTTTGTATTATCATTCATATTCTGTGAAAAATGGCCAACAGATTTAAAGGGTATGTAAACTTATGAGCACAACTGTATCTGTTATTGGCCTTAAAATATTGCCATAGGTCAATATTTTGTTCAGGTCATGCTTACCTGACCAAATGAGATACCCACGGTTTGAATGATATAAGACGTTAGTGGGTGCTTAAAATCTTTGAATATTAATTATTTATTACACTAAAATGATTACATTGACAGAGCATATTGGTTGCTCTGAAACCCATTTCAGTCAATCTCTACACCTAACTGACCAGAGGGTACCTTGCTTAAAGCACATAGGGACAGTCATGGCCTAGGCTACAGCACTCATGAAAATAAGCGAAGGAAAGAATGTATGGGATTTTGATCAAGGAGCACAAACAAAGGTGTCTTTAGAGCAATTTAAAACTTAAAAAAATATATTTCAAAACAAATTAAAGTAACATATTCATGTGTAAATTGTGTGTCCACCACAACTACTAAGAATGCAGACGTTTTGTGTAGCTGTGGTCCGTTTTTGGCTGAGTATTGGAGGAAGCGGAAAGATTACAGGGCTTTGTGACATGTGACTTAGTCAGACTGCATTAGGCATAATCAAAACCTTTCTCTGTGAAACAACTGTGTTTTTCTGCAGAGGAAGCCCGTCCCACTAACATGTATATTTAATAAATGGTCTGATACAGGCATCAGGACACTAATAAAAACCCTAACAATTTATTATTAAATCAAATGCTGCACTGTTTGGCTCTGAGTCTTGTGAAGCCATGATGTGATTGTCACTGATGTAACCATATTAAGATATTATGTGAGTCCTGAGGAGAACAGCTTTGCCGTGGGATTGTTGCAGGGTTAACTTCTCAGAAACTAATGAATATAATTACAATTTGATGTGGATTGTAAGGCAGAACATACCCTGAGTCACAGCATGTGTTTTGTCTAATAGACAGTGCCAGTCCCTTCAAATGAGAATCTTAAACATTCACGAGTCAGTGTGCTGCTGAATATGACCACAGAAATGTGAAAGTTTGGCCACGTCCTCTCTTTGTAATGTTCAGTATTTACTAGAAAACTGGCTCTCACAAAGCACAGTATTTGGCTTGACTAGGAATGTAGCGTTCTCGCTGCTCGTGTAAATGCATATGATGATATCGGGCAGTACCTTTTGTGTGATGAGACAGTAGAGAGTGAGTATGAACAGCAGTCCGCCACAGATGGAGGTGATGATGAAGACCAGTTTGTATGTGTCTCGAACTGGTCTTCTCTGAGAGGCCTTTATGGAATCCTTGCCATAACTGTCTGTGGAGAACAGCATTTGATCTGTTATCATTTTGCCCCAGACATGACCTGTGTAATTTGTTACACGGTGATGTTACGATTGGGACTCCCACCTGTGTAGTATTGTGTGGTAGACTCTGCTGGTAACTCTGTGGTGGAGCTCAGAGTCTCTGTGTATTCGTGCTGGCATGTCCAGTCAATGGGTGAATCTCTCATTGTGACCAGTTCCCAGTAAACTGACAGCACTTCTAACGCCCTCTGCAGCGCCTCTGAGGGGGAGCTGCTGTAGAGTATCTCAAAACTCTCAGGTTTATCCTGAAGCACAGAATAAACAACTCCATTTAACAACCTATTGATTTATCTCTTCTCTCTGGTCAGTGCAGAGGCGTGCTGGGTAATCGGGAGAGTCGGGATGTTTCCCGATGGGCCGCCTCACTTTTGGGCCACCAGAGAAAATTTAATTTGATAAGGCACTCTGTCAGTTGTGCTGTCATCGGCCTATAGGCTTTACCTGGGCTGCAGCAGGAGCCTGGGGCTGTTTCAGACATGAATAACGTCACTTGGATGCAAATCTACCAAATAAGAGACAGAAATAACTTCCGCACCATGCGTTTGAGATACATGAGAAGTAAAACACCCCTCTGGTTTAGCGCTAGTTGGTATGGTCCAAGGTGCAGGGCACGGGAGACATATGCAAAAAAACATGAGCAATGTGTAAAACAAAAGTGTATAACTAAGAGCCTACATTTAATTAGTATATT
>OMNZ01029541.1:19888-34587 GCA_900303255.1 Lesueurigobius sanzi
TCTGATAAACTTCACTTTGATCCAGAAACTTTATTTAAACCAGTTTGTTACAGTTTCACAAACATTTACATAAAAGAATATTTTATATATATATATATATATATATATATATATATATATATATATATATATATATATATATATATTTCTGACCTTAGTTCAATAGATGCCAAGTGATTTTTCTAACAACGCTGTAGACAATTTAACTTTACAGTAACCATGAAATGTTCAAATTAATAATATAGGTTGCATCAAAAGGAAAGGACATAGGACATTTACATTGCTTGGTGTTAATTAAGTTAAAGCTAAATTCACATGTTGTTTTCGTCTTCAGATCTTTGGACAGGTATAGATTCCAAATCAAACACTACAATGAGCAGCTGGAGTTTCACCTGAAATTCATTGCCAGGTACTTGAGTTTATTATTGTTTGTAATGTGTTTGTGTTTTTTATTAATGTGTTTGTGTTTTTTATTAGTATTATTAATAAAATACACACACTACATGATTTTGACAACACTACATGATTTGGGACCACTCAACTTCTCTCAGCCCTAACCTATAAAACAGGCCTTACTTGAGTCATGATGACAAAGGGTTTACTGCCTGGTATTGTTTAAGCGTAAGACCTTAATTGGGTCTTTATCCTTGGTTACAAGCCATGCGACTAAAGAATTCATTGCGTTCAGGAGAAAAGATGTTGGGCATTAGATTATTTATAAGACCACTAAGTCCTCGATTACACGCCCATAATCTAATTGACTCCAGAGATCAAAACTCATTCCTCAAAATAAACCATTGAAGTCGGAATAATTTGGTGCACATTTATTACTTTTTTCATCATTTGATGTAACAAGAAAGACATAGACTACAGTTTTAAGGTTTGGTTAAGCACAGAAAATTGCAGAATTCTAAATAAAATGTTGTATTTTAGTTGTTTCATCTGTCAGAGGCATATTTTTTGTATTTTCTCCATTGGGAATCTGCATCTGGCCTTTCCTTCAATGCTACTGGCCTGGGACAACCTGTCAGAAGCAGTGCAGCGCCGGGAACCCATCTCCAGACCTTGAGCCATCAACTCATAGCCGGGAGTACCAAACTAAGGATAAGCAGGTTTGGGGTTAAGACAAAATATCACCCAGAAGTACGTGCTGGGAATCAACCATAACACGAGAATGAGGGACGCCAAACCATGCTGTATGCAGTAAAACATTAACATTTAATGTGATTAGTATGATGCATTATACTTTACCCTGTTTTGTAGAAAAATATGACTTCTATATGTGTTGAATTCTTTCTATATTTTTGACAGATATGCCGAAAGTGTAGATCAAAGTTACAGTAGCTCTATGTGTAAAGTGATATAGGAACAGTTTGATATAAAAATAATGGTATTTAAAGCTGGGCAAATATTTCCCCAGACTATGGTTATACATCTATACTGTCTGCTGTTTTAGAGGAGGAAGGTTTCCGTTGTTGGACTGCACATTTGTATTGACTTGATGATTTTACTGTGGTGTGTGGTCTTACACTGACATGGGAATTCATTGCCTTTAGTAGGTGATTGAAGAATACCTTAAGACAGGGGTTTTCAACTGGTTCTGCCCCAGCGACCACCACTCAGACTAAGCAGTAGTCTGTGGCCCACCGTGTGTGCGTGTGTGCAATATAGGCCTGTTTTTGTATAAAAGAGGGCTATTTACTTTATTTTACAATGCTTTGTGTTCGCAAATGTTTAAAATAACAAAAGTACAATTATTAAAAGAGATATATCAAATTGATATTCACTAATATTCAATATGCATCAGCCCTAGTGTATTATTAGTAGTTAATTCTTAAACTCCAGCATGTGCCCAATTTGGGTCCTATAGGGTTTAAGAGATTAAACTGGATAGCAAGTCACGGACCACCAGCAGTGAAAACCCTGCCTTAAGAAGTAGTAGGTCTATTAAACTGTATCTTTAACATTTCAGACTCATGGTAGAAATGTTTCTGATCTCATTGGCAAAGTCCTAATAAATGCACTAAGAAGCACAATGTTAAGATAATAGCAGTTTGAGCTAAAGATGGCTAGTTACAAGAGCTCTACCTCCTCCTTTCCTTCTTTCCTATTTTTATTCTTTTTAGATGTGCTTCATTTGTTTTCTTTAGAGCGAGTGGATCACTGTGCAATCCTGCACACAGGGAACCACTTTTTTGTGGACTTTATGACCTGTTTTGCAAACTTGTTTTCTTCCTGATGGCACATTTCCTGACTTTTTGCACCCCCCTGTGTGATTCTATCTTTAGGGCTGTTGTACCAAGTGAATTTCTCCACTGTGAGATCAATTAAGTATTTTCTTATCTCTTAAAGGCATTATGAATACATTTCAAATAACCGTTCAATTGTTATCTTTCAGTTTCCTAATATGATTGAATATTTTTTAGAGTTAAAATTTTGGTCCAATCTGACTGACTGCACTGATAGAAAATTGGAGACAATCATGGACATGAGAATGAGGAAGTCACAGCTTTCAAGCGAAAAATACAGAGATCACATGTATCACATTCATAAGATACCACTGTTTTTGTTCATGTGGCAAAGCAATGGGTCATGCCTACTCCCTCTGATTTTTTTTTTTGCCCTTTTAAGTTGGTAATAGAAGAAGATACAATAGTTTTAATTATAGCAGTTACAGTGATGCAGGTGTAAAAGTACTTTGAACATTTCTGCCCTGTAGGACTGTTAATGATGTGCAGCTGCTTGATAGAGTTTCTTTATATAGCTATCACATCATGCTCCAGCGCTGAGGAAGTGTATTGTCTTCTTGGTACATCACCCTAAGCAGCGCACATGACTGCCCCACATATGTTGCTCGAAGAAACCCAGCTTTCAATTCAGAAAAGGACAGATATGTGATCTACTGTGGCCGATAGTATGCCTCAGCAATCTGCTTATAACTAAACCTTGACACAAGGGGATAAAAAAAGAATCAAACAATACACTTATTATTGTGGTTAGGCATGTAACAAATTGAAACCTTGTAAACAAGTTTATTCTTGTTACGTCAACAGAATACAGAGTGTCACTGTAGCAATGTGATAACAATCAATGCAGTCACACGCACAAAATTCGTGAATTTGCTGCTTATAAATAGAAGTATGCAGTTTTTCAGTATTCAACGATACCCTTAATGTGGTGTGACATTTGTTTTCATGTATGGAATAAAATAGTGCTGTGGTTTGTAATCTGTGGTTAATATTAGTGGTGAGCGGGCTGTTTTTAGTGGTTCTCTCTTGCACAATCCTGATTAAGGCAATATTTTTGACATTTCTGTTTTATATTTGTTCTTGTTTGGGATTAAATTCAAAGCTTCAGACAGCTCCACTCCAAATTAGACCTGATTTACCGGTAGTCCTGGATTTGTTCCGTTTTGATCTTGGTTTTTAATTTGCATATAGTGTGACAGTCTCTTTTTACTCCTTGGTTTGAACTTTCATAATAACATAAGTTTGTGAGCCGCTGTCCTTTCTTGTGAGAAAAACATCTCTGTGGTTTTGCATCACACAGCCGTAGCAAAGCCTATTCGATTATTGCGGCGGTCAAACTCTGTGTAGTACCGGGCGATGAAGTTAGCTCCCAGGATCCAGAGTGGGCCCGTAGGGGGCGGTACATCCAAGCCCCTGAAGGTGACTGTGCACACATCTCCCTCCATCTGGGATTGCTGCAGAACCAATGGGTGTTAAGAACAGTTATTACAGTATTATCTGGTTAAAATAATGGTTATTACAGTATTATCTGGTTAAAATAATGGTTATTACAGTATTATCTGGTTAAAAGAACAGTTATTACAGTATTATCTGGTTAAAATAATGGTTATTACAGTATTGTCTGGTTAAAATAATGGTTATTACAGTATTATCTGGTTAAAATAATGGTTATTACAGTATTATCTGGTTAAAAGAACAGTTATTACAGTATTATCTGGTTAAAATAATGGTTATTACAGTATTGTCTGGTTAAAATAATGGTTATTACAGTACTATCTGGTTAAAATAATGGTTATTACAGTATTATCTGGTTAAAAGAATAGTTATTACAGTATTATCTGGTTAAAATAATGGTTATTACAGTATTATCTGGTTAAAATAATGGTTATTACAGTATTATCTGGTTAAAATAATGGTTATTACAGTATTATCTTGTTAAAATAATGGTTATTACAGTATTATCTGGTTAAAAGAATGGTTATTACAGTATTGTCTGGTTAAAATAATGGTTATTACAGTATTATCTTGTTAAAATAATGGTTATTACAGTATTATCTGGTTAAAAGAATGGTTATTACAGTATTATCTGGTTAAAAGAATGGTTATTACAGTATTATCTGGTTAAAATAATGGTTATTACAGTATTATCTGGTTAAAAGGAAGTGGAATAAGCATTTTATTCTAAATTGATGTGAAACGTTTGATTCTCAGTGGAGCAGTTTGTTGTTTTCATCACTTTGCTCACCCATAAAATGTAGTCCTCATGTGTGAGGGAGTATTCCTGGCCTCCCAGATGGAAGGTCACACTCGGCAGATTGAGCACAGTGTCACAGCTGACTTTGTACTGAAGAACACATAGATCACACAGAAATTCACATAAATCATGAGAGTTAGTTAGGACTAAACCCATTTGAATAAAAATTGCAATAATATATCGTATGTTGTAAAATATTGTCCTCTGCAAACTATGAAAGTCTCTATAAGGTTATATATGGTTTAAAAACAAAGATGAGACATAGTAAAAGTTAGTCCAGGAGTTTATATTTCAATCTGGATTTGTTTAAAATATCCACTTGAATCCTGATTTTTAAACATAACTCACACATCTAGAAAACTGCTCAGCCTTAAATGAAAGATGACTGAATAACTCATAGCATATAGTAGTTGCGTGTGATAACATCTCACCCCACTTTCGTCCTGCTGAGCTCCAATGGTTTTCATTAGCAGAGCCACGGAGGACGCTGGCCCCGTGATGTAGGAGGAGCCTGTGTCTATCACAGCCGTGCAGCCTTCCGCGCAGAATGTCACCTCTGAACCAACAGTCACACTGAGAAATGACAAGGGACAAGGTTTCTTAAAAGTAAAGCACACAATAATATCAACAAAAGAAAGAAAAGGATGTCTTTTTGTCTATGTATCTTCTTGTTTAATTTCAATTTCAATAGCTACATTTAAACTTTTACTTAACCACTTCTATCAAATAAATTTCCCCAACTCTCAGTTTCAAAATAAACAGTGAAGAGCGTCCATTGCCCTCCAATGTTGTTACGAGAAACTATAAATATGAGGTTCAAAATCAACGGCAGCATTTCTTTGTTACTTTTTCCGCACTGTCAGGAAAACTTTGCCTGACAGTGTGTTCATTTATAACATAGGTCTTAGATATGGCCTTAGAAATGTTTGTGATGATTCCATTGTAAACTCTATATTTGAGTATGCAGGTGTCTCTTACCCCTTCATGATGACCTCCCATGTCCCTGTCTCCTTTGTGTCCACGTAGTTGAAGGTCCCAGTGTAGTAATTCGGGTCTGTCCCTCCCAGCACCAGTTCTCCGCCAGGCAAGTGTTTGGGATCTCTATCACACATTCAGCCCTGTATTCAGTTTGATTTGAAAGAAACCTGCTGTACATTTTTCATGCTTTACATTTCACGTATTTATTGAACTTTTTGTTCATCTGTTTCAATCCTGTTTGTTTTGGATCTGAGTATGCACATTAAACACAGAAGAATGGCAATGAATGAAGTGAAAAAGCACACATCTATTGTACTAAAGCAGCCTGAAGTCTGGCACACGGCCTACTTTGTCTCACTGAATGCTCCTCACTATTTTCTCCCAATGTCATTCTTTTTATCTTCATTAGAAATATTTATGTTGGCAGTTGGTCTGACAAGGCTTTGAATCCCCACTTGCAAGAACAAGGTACGGTTAACTGTTACATTTCACCTGCTGTAGTAGATGGAGAACACCTCTTCTTTTAGGATGTGTTGAGACATAATGCGGTCGAACACAGGGGTAATTCCATCAATGGCCACTTTGGGGTATCCCATCCCCAGGACGCCATCGAACTTAGCAAAGATGAAGGGCATTGCTGACAGAGAGGTCGCTTCGGCAAACACTTGGACCACAGGAATCCCCCCGACCTGCAGCGTTACATCAACAAGAGTGTCAGAGCGGTTTTCCGCCTGATATTATTGATACATTTTAAACTCACCACAACCACGTCTTCACTCAGAAATCCCCGGATATTTCCTGAGGCATACTGGATGGAAAACCCTGTTCCGTTCTCCACATAAGTTTGAGATGTTGACGCATCATACCTGTTGTGAGTAACTGAAAGTTCAAAGTTGATTTGAGTCACAAACATTTTCTTGAACAAATAAATGAATTCATAATTAGTTTATACACTTTGGTTCATTTTTAGGTATACTTTTGTGTACTTTTTGTACATTTTTTTTTTCTGTTTAAGTGTGGCTGACTCACAGCAGGCTGTGGAAAAGGGTGAACAGCTCTGGGAGGGCACCCATAGGTTGGCAGAACCTGTGTCAAAAACCACGTTGAACTTCTGTGCCGGTGAGCCAATACTGATCTCTCCAAAGTACTGTGTCTATCAGAAGAAAACACTGTTCTCAGTTAGAGGGAATTGAAAGACATATGTTTTGTTAGTGTGATACTGCCCCTATGATAAAGGTTATATTATTCAACATCTTATCAAAATATGATGCATCCATCATTAAACTGAAACTTTCTCTGAAGTCCAATTGTTTGGGGGTTTCTGAAGTCTCTGAAACATTTGTCATCTTTCCAACATTCTCAAACTGCTCCGACCTTGTGGAGATGAGTGGCTACTTTCCTTTCATGGCTTGAAGCCTTCAAACTACAAATCAAGCTGCTCAGAATGCATTCTTGGTGTTCTGTTTCTTATATGAATCACACACCAGAGACACATACTCAAGATGTTTTAGAAATGACCTTATATTCTGATATGATATATCTTTATGGTGACTTACATCCAGGTAGTTGGTGAGAGGAGTGGGGACAGTGCCATTGCTGGTGTCTTCTCTCTGGGCCAGCTCACCCAACACTTGCTCCACTGTCACACCCATCTCCTGTAGTGTCTGTCTGATGGATGGAATCTTCTTCAGGGCGATTCTAGGGACATGACAGATAAGAGACAGTTAGACAAATTTAAGTTGATCTTGATGATATAATGATGCAGAATGCGTGTGAAGTACATTTACTTTGCCATATACTGTATATGAAACATATGGCTGGTCATCATCCCAGTATAACAACGATTTCTTAATAAAGTGCAGATTCTTTCACTTGGTGCGCCAAGACAGAAAAATGAACAAAAACAGGTGTCCTACCAATGCTGAACACATTTGCGTGCATAATGAGCTCATAAAAGTCATAATTAGTATCCGTCTCTAACTTGTCTACCTGGGTTTTATTAGTGTGTGTAAGGGTTGTTCCTAACATTGCTGCGGTTCTTTACACAATGCTAGATGTAAATTGTTCCTGAATTGGTAATGGCAACGCATCAAGGTTGAAAATAAGTTAGCGTGCAAGTAAAATAACAATTTTACACGATATCCAACACCATCATGATACCAAACAAAACAATACTACGATGTACACAGATTGCAATCAGTTTTAAACATTTGTGTGTAAACATGTAATCCCACTAATGTTTGATTGAACTTGTAACATGCAAAAAGGAGGCCATACAACTTACATTTCCAATATTGTGTAGTTCTAAATGAGAGCAGAACCGTACCTGTGCAGAGCCCGGCTCGTAGAGGCCATCAGCAATACAGAAACCAAACAGTGACTTAGCAGTGGCGACATCATCTCTGGCCTATCGAATCTCTCCTCCGCATGTAGTCCTTTCTGCTTGCATTCAATTCTCTCTCCACAGTGGCCAGTAGTTATAGCTGGGATCTTCCCCAGAGGTTAGACAGCGTTGCCCCTCCTTGTTTCTGTCACACAACCCCTACTGCGATAAACAAGCCCCACTGAGAGGTCTGAACTTTGACCCCCTGAAAAACTACACTAAACGGAAAGCAAGCTGCCAACATCTACAGAAGCTTGTTAGGTTGCTTCCTTGTCAAAAATTACATTCATTGTTATTGTAAGTTGAATGTATTCACCACAGACAATTCAGAACCACCAAAACATAACTGCCAATGGCTGCGGGGAAACTGATGAAATTATGTTTGGAATTGGCCTGTTGAATGAAGTGTGTTTCTGCCAAAGTGGCCAAATTGAATAAAAATGAATTAAAGAATAGAAAAGTGCCCTTCTCCTATTCTCTCCAATAAAGATCATACAGGATTAGAATGATTTCCATGTTGAGCATTTCATACACTGGCCAGATTAGTGGAAAGAACAACACCCATCTGTAGGTTCATTTCAAGGTCTGTGAGGGGAACAACTGGCAAGCTCCGGAGCCCATGTCGAGTGTATTATGCTGTAGAGGAGACTGGCAGCAGCTCATGTTTTCATACTCTAGCTCTTGCTGCGATGCAGGGACTTGACAAGGCTTAACAGATGATTATTTTGTCCTTGTTTTCTCTGTGTCCGGTCTAGGACAAGCCTGGTATTAGAGTCAAGAGATGTCAGGGCAGGTACAGCTGCTCTGGTGATACGGACAGCGTCTGCTAAGGTTGTGAGAGGTCATGCTTCTAGATATGCACTGTGTCCACACAATGATTGCAAGATGCCAAGGCTCCAAGTTTATGTTACAGAAAATGCTTTCTTCAGCTATACATTTCCGCTAGTTCCTTATTGTAACATTTTATCAGTAAACACCAGTGTTTTCATTCATTGTGGGGAGTTTAGGCCCAAAAGCACAGTGTTTGATCTTGTTGCCTCATAAACCTTTTGGCAGTGTAAAAAGGCATTGAGGTCTGCTGTTTGGTTGCTTGGTGAGCACACAGTCTCACATCAATGAAGAAGAATATTTGGCAGTGCCTTGTCTGGTAAAGCCCTTGAACCAAATGTTAACAGTTAACCCAACCATAATATTGTCATTCATTTTGACACTAACTTTTACTTCAGTTCCACTACGTTTGGTCCTACCTTCTTATTGAAGTAGCATTTCCAGTTCAGTTTTATTTATTTATTTACAGTTTTATTTATTTATTCACTTTTTTCTCTCAAAATTAACTCGCCATGCTCAACAATTTTGAATAAATATTTATGTTATATTAAAAAGTAATAGTAGCCCATTACCTCTCTGTATAAAATAGTGCAATGCTAAATGTTTGCAAGCCCCAAAAAGGTTGAGCAGCCCAGCTGTATTCAACAGGTATAAACATATTCATAAAGTACATTCACAAAAGATTGAAACCATATAAATGGCTGTAAAAGTATAGACTTGGCACAGGAGCAGAGGTTGATGCCTTCAGGACATTTTCACAGGAGTCCTGACCTGTCTGTGCAGTGGATCCACTGGTCTGGTTCCCACACTACCCACAGAGACCTCTGCGTCCCTAAGGGCTGCACTCCCCCTTCCTCACTCCCCCTTCTGTGCTGGGCATGGGAAATGCCCCCATCTCTCCTGGATCATCATTCATTTCAAAAGCTGATGTAGCTTTTGGCTACTGTGGCTTATAGACAGATCAAAAAGTAACCCCATGCTAGTTTACAATTCTGAAAAAGTATGTAGTATGTAATATGAAGAAACTTTTCCCCCTCCAAATCTCATAAAAATATATTATTCCCCAAAAGCATTTAACATTTCCACAACAAATCACTTTCTGGCTACAGTGGATGTATTATACTTTTAGATCTATAGTCATACCCACCAAGGAATATTTCTAGCTTTAAATATCTTTATCAGTTCTGCTGATATATTATTTAGAAATGTTTGCAATCAGCTTGTGTTCACTTGCTATAGCTACAGTATAGCCAGAATGTTCAAACAGAGCTCGATGATGAAGTGACATCCAATGACCAAAGAGCAGACCTGACGCACTGCAGACGTGGGCTTGGCGTAAAAGGGTCCACGGGGTTGTGACTGTGAGCTATGTGTCATGATAAGAGAGATACTGAGCAGAGCATGGTGTTCGCAGGAAATGAGAGCTGAATGAAGTTATCCCTCAAACAAAAAAGAACTGGCTCTCCAAAGCTCAACTTGAAAATCTGCTCCAGCTGCTAGATGGAGAGGATTTCGTGCCATTTGCAAACGTTTTAACAATGATTACCATACGTTGTAGACAATTATCAACAGGGCATCTAAAAACACCACGGATTCTTTTGTGTAATAGCTTCTCTTAATCATTTAAAATTCTAAATTAGCCAAGAAGATGAGCTGCAATTCCATCTGGATACAATATGCATGAAAATATGTGAGACACTCCTCGCAACAGGAGGTAGAAATGTTGAAATGAAGACCCAAAAACAGACTCCAGGCACATTTTTTTGTGAAAGACAGCTTCGTCTGGTTTGTTTTGTTCCATATTGTGAATTTTATGTTTTGTCTTGTATACTTGCCTGGCTTTTGGTTAATGGGATATGTTATGAGGACCGGCCAGTAAGGGGCAGCATAGGACTGTGAAAATACCACGTCTGAGCTGGCGCAGCAAGAGGAAATGATGTAGCCTATACTTGAAAGCTTTAGTCAAATACTGCTGCTTCATAATATTGATTCAAATTATATTTTTAAAATTATATTTATAATCTAATTTTCTCACATGTAGTTTTCCATTATCATCTTCTACTGGGTTCTTTTTTTAAATGGAAGATGTTTTCTTTTGTCATCATGCTAATTGCTGTGCCTGGGGTGACTATCAGCTTCTTGATTAGCTCACCCTGAACTGAAATCTGCTCAATTCGCGCATTTCAGTATTAGCCCATGTCATTGTGGTTTTACACTTTACATGGCATTATTTGTTCACTCCAGACTCAGTGGTGGTAAACTACTATTGTAGCCACAGCTGCCCAGGGGTAGACTGACTCTTGCACTACATTCATACGGGCTGTGGGTGAAGTGTCTTGCCCAAGGACACAACAACAGTCTGCAGCTGCAGGAGCCGGGATTCGAACCCCCGACCTTCTGATCATGAGACGACCCGCTCTACCATCTGCGACACTGTTAGTTAGCTGGTTTACATGAACAACCAAAAAAATTATAATATCATTTCTGGCCTAATGAATGGGTGCGAGCGGGTGAGTGCTTGTGGGAGTCGAGGGGTTGGGAGCGTGGGGGGTCTTTGTGTGTGTGAGTGGGTGCATGCGGGTGAGTGCTTGTGGGAGTCGAGGGGTTGGGAGCGTGGGGGGTCTTTGTGTGTGTGAGTGGGTGCATGCGGGTGAGTGCTTGTGGGAGTCGAGGGGTTGGGAGCGTGGGGGGTCTTTGTGTGTGTGAGTGGGTGCATGCGGGTGAGTGCTTGTGGGAAGGGGTATGCCTCTTTGTGTATATGGGTGAACGTTCATGGGGCCAGGGGGTTGAATGGGGGAAGGGGATTGTTTCTAAGTTGTAAAGTGCTTTGTGTTTCATTCTTGTATGAAAAGAGCTTTAAAAGCAAAGGTTGATTTACTCAAGTACATGTGCGTAAGTACCTGTACTTTTTAGAGTAGTTTTATCTTACAGTATGTTTTGCTTCTACTTGTGTAAATGAACTTTGACCCATTCCAATGCGAGTAAATATTTAAATGATAAAAGCTTAATTTTGACGTGTAATATAGATGTAGTTTGTGTTTTTTTATGTATTTTATACAATCATTTAATATTAGGAATTTCACATTATTTTAAGTCTTGTTTCTCATAATGTATCACTATTGAAACATAAATCACACGTTACTCTTTTACTCAGTACTCACTCAGAATTTACCTTTTTATAGTATTTTTAGAGTATTTATTTGAGCCACTACTTGTTACTTTTTAAAAATGTATTTATTTATTTGTTTTCACATTACAAAACTATACAATATGAATAATTAATCTGTGGAGTTTGAGGTTACCCAAAGCCGTCAAGGGGCTTACACGTGGTAACCTCCAGTAAACTACAGTATATGAATACAAATACAGCTTTGAGACATATCATTCTAGTTTGGTAACACTTTATGACTACACCTTACTTAGACTTAAATGAATTAACACTTAATTAATCATGAACAGTTCATTAATGAAGTGTGGCTCATACTTAATAACTACTACAGTTAATTAACAGTTCTTGACGACTAATGAATAGCCACATTTTACATGCTATATTAGACCATAATTAACTCTAATAATATACTCTTTTAATCTTTTGGCCATTTTTCATAGAATATGAATAACAACACAAAGGCCTTTTTTTCCACTCATGGATTGTTGTTGTGCGAAGCCATTTATTGTTAAAGAACTGAGTTTACTTTTTCGAAATCATAATGAAACAGAAACTACTCAAATGTCCCTGATCTAACGTTTACATGACCTTCAACAACTGCCAGGAAAACTTCAGGAGCAAAGAAAAACTCACTTCAGCTGAAATACAGGACTCTCTGACAAAACTGGACTCTCTGAAAAAATTTAGGTTTGTTTCAAGATGCAAAATATGTAAACTTTTGATCAGGGACATTTGGCTCATTTCTATTGGAAAAGTGTAAACAAACAGGTTTTTTGGCTTCACGCAACCACTACATGAGTGAAATAAAGGTTTTTGTGTATAATTCATATTCTATGAAATATACATACACATACATACCGTGACATTCAGCCAGGGTATGTAAACTTTTGAGCACAACTGTATGTTAGCATTCCTCTTAGTTGAGTAAATATTTTGGCTACTCTACCCACCTCGTCTGACATGTATGTGTTGTGTGTGTGACGATGCTTAGAAAGTAGGGCAATAGTTCTACTTTCTAATTTTCTCACCCACCCTGAACCTATTGCAGCTGCATTCCCTTTAATTTGTCTTTCTGACCTGCACGTGGAACAAGACAAGTTGTCCAACCACATATAAACACGCCATCTCTCATCAAAGACTTGATGAGTGGCTTTAATATGGAGATACCAACTGAGGCCTGCAGCCTTTGGGCCTATCATAATGCCACATCCTCTTGTAAAAATAATAAGCAACTCCACCATATTGTTGTTGTTGTTGACTATACCTGGTCTGCCTTGTGAAGATGAAATCCCAGAGAGCTCCATTAAGAACCAGGTGCTGACTCAAACCATCTGGTGATCAGGAAACCATGGCAACTGGTCTCCTCTACTGTTTACAACCAACAACAAGAAAGTGAAGACATCCATCACCTCCACCTATGAATATTTAACACAATGTAGTACATGAGGATCATGAGTCTTGAGTGGCTTTGTCTACATCTTTCTGATAATTCTACTTATTTATGCAGTGCAGTGTACAGGCATTCCCATCTGATCAGTTTAATTGTTTGGCTTCTATGCCTCAATGCTCACTACACAATGTGGTCAGCTGATGTAAAATAGCACCATGGCACATAATGTCAGTCCCGAAGCCCTGGTGATTTAGTAAAATGGAAAAGCTAGCCACAATAGAGAGCCTAGTGAAGCCAGCTGTTTTGTACTTCAAAGTCTCCTTAGTATCAAAAAGTGTTCCTGCTGTCAGCATTCTGCACACAGTCCAGCAAAATGCTTGTTGTTCAGTAGAATTATGCTCCTCTGTCAAACTTGTGACATGTATGCATTTGATATACACATGTGGACAGTGGGCGCACACATGTGCAGACGTTCTGTGATGTAAAATGTTGAACATCTGGAAAACCTGTCTTATTCCTTCACACATCTAACTCTCAGCTGCCAAAACTATACGTTATAAAAGACACAGCTGTAAGATATTATTTCAAAGTAAGTTTTCAATGTATTATACTAAATATGCTTTTAATTCAAATTCAAATGCAGTGGTAGTACTGTAGTCATACAAATATACAGGGGTGGGAGTTTATAAGTTATACTTCTTCCCACTCGAGTCAAGACAAGTAGTATTATTATTATTATCTGTAAATTACAATTGTATATAAATATCATGCACATGCTGAGGATGTACAGATTGTATCTGATGAACTCAACTCAAAATAAATCAATCAATCAATAATCACAATAGAAGTGCGACTATAGGAAGAGCAGTTTCACTAGAAGTTTTATTTATTTACACATTTACTTACATTATTGTCCTGATAAGAACAAATACAGCAAATTACAGAAAACCTTCTCATAAATAACCTCATACATTACAACTAGCTATAAATGATGATGGTGTTGGGAGCTGAATTGGCAAAGTGCAGCCGATTCATAACGACTCGAGCTGAACAATGCACTAAAATGAGCAGGGAATTATGTCTATTCACGTGATTGCAAAGTTGTTGTGAAGTTGCTTTTATATTACACAATGGCTATTTAGAACACAACAGACGAACATGACCATAATATTTGATTCTAGTTTGGTTAAGTCGACATAGGGCTGGGCGATTTGGCCTAAAAAGAGTTTTGATGCGATTTTCGATTTTATTTATTTTTTATAAAGGAATAGGACACTGTTTTTCATCCTGAGCTGTGTTGTTACATGAGCTTAGCTAAATGAGTTGACTTGAATAACACCACTTCAACCTCTGCGCAGTATTAGGACGCTCCTAAAGGATTCTCCCCCATTCACTTCCGTGTTATTCCACCTTAAAATATAGTACCCGTTTTTATCCGCTTAGAAAAT
>OMNZ01029547.1:0-11010 GCA_900303255.1 Lesueurigobius sanzi
ATCATGTAAAGATGGAAAAGATTTTCTCTTTGCACACTGGATTATTGAACCTGCCTCTGACTTTTGTATTGTTGCTGGACATTTCTTCAGCCTTTACCGCTGAGTGCGCTCCGTTCGGACACAAACAAACTGTGGCTCATGAGAAACCATCGGGGAAGGACGTCTGTTATGGAAAATCATTATTTTTTTCACTCTTTTGATGTTTTCTGGCAGACTAATTAGCACACACAAATAAAGTCAAGTCAAAATCTGACACAGCAGCACAACAGTCCACGAGAAGTGAAAACCCAGCACTGACCTGTTCCTTTGGCAGAGAATTTAAATGATATGAGGCTCACTGAAGGTCACTGAAGTGCACATGTTTTTAGTCCCTGCCGAAGGAACAGATCTGTGCTTTGTTCATGTGGGAGCAGCTCACAGTGAATTAGATATGTTTGAATATATATTAATATAAATGTAAAGTTGTCAGGGGAATGGCTACATGGGGGCCAGAATCACCCTGACTACGTCCCTGAAAGTTCATTTTAGTTGAATACATTTACATTTAATTGACGCAGACTAAAAATTGACAACAACTAAAAGAATCGTTTGACTAAATCTGAACAACTTTTTCATAAAGCTAAATTAAAAATAAACTTCTGCACAAGCGAGAGCCCCAATATTTACAGCAACAATTTTCAGAACAAAAACAAAGCAAATATATTCACAACCTCGTGAATCCAGAATTGTTGTTTATTGTTGTTTTAACCATGTACTGGGAATTTATGGTCCTCCTTCAGCTTGTGCAGCCCGTGAAGAGCAGGTTTTCATACATTGTTTTGAATTAGCGAACCGCGGAACAGAACTAAAGTGACTCGCTCATGCTACACGCAAATGGCTCGGGTTTAAATATCACATTCAGGTAAAAATATGCATCCACCATTCATTTGTGACAGGAGTTCGAAGCGTGCGCCTCAGAAAGCATTCATCATATATATACAGCATGTGGTTGATATAGCAACACAGGTGGCTCCACTCTCGCCTCGGCGTCTGGTTTATTTCCTGTGGTGCATCTCATTTCTCCTAAATTTGCTGCCTCCTAATGTTTTTGAATATATACCTGCCGAACCATAAATAAGAGACCGCTGTGCTCAATTCAGCCAATCTGTGACCGCTATCCCAGGCCTCTGTCTCGTAAATGCCTTTTCACATCACTGCCTTATGAGCACACGGGTCATGAAGCTAAAATGAGAGAGTAGGGGAATATTATAAAATAAATTACAGGGTTTCCGCAGGGTATTCAAAAGCATTAAAAGTCATTGAGTGAATTGGTGCAAAAATTAAGGGCTTTAATGTCATCAAAAAGCATTTAATTGGATTCAAGCTGACATTTAATCTAATTTTCCTGGAAAACAATGACAAAGCTTGACTGATATAAAAAAATATGGTCTACGGTACATTCAGGCTGAACTGAAATGGTTCTCAAAAGTAGCCTGTTGTATCCATATAGTTGTGGCCAAAAGTTTACATATCCTTTTAATTTTTCATAGAAAACTCTTTCCTTTTGAAAACAGAAATGGCACGGCTACCTTTTTTGAAAAATTATCTTTTTAGTTAAGAACCACTGCATTAGTTGTGTGTCCTTGCCTCAAATGGAGGAGTTCAAGTATCTCGGGGTCATGTTCACCAGTGAGGAACGATTGACAGATGGATCGGTGCAGCGTCTGCGGTCATTGTATCGGACTGTTGAGGTGAAGGAGGTGAGCAGAAAGACAAAGCTGTCGATTTACCGGTCGATCTACGTTCCTACTCTCACCTATGGTCATGAGATTTGGGTCATGACCGAAAGGACAAGATTGCGGATACAAGCGGCCGAAATGAGTTTCGTCCGCAAGGTGGTTGGGTGCGCCCTTAGAGCTCAGTCACCTGGGAGGAGCTCGGAACAGAGCCGCTACTACTTCACGTCGAAAGGAGCCAGCTTAGGTGGCTCGGGCATCTGTTTCGGATGCCTCCTGGTCACCTCCCTCGAGAGGTGTTCCAGGCACGTCCCACTGGGAGGAGGCCCCGGGGAAGACCTAGGACACACTGGAAAGATGATGTCTTTAAGAAGTGTGCATGTATCGAGAAGTCTGGGCATCTCTGCTCAGACTGTTGCCTCCACGATCTGGTGCCAGATAAAGCGGAAGAAAATGGATGGATGGATTAGATGTATTTACCAATAGTGACTCTGTAGCTAAAATAGTCTTTTCTCCACTTTTTAAACTCTGTGTAGCTAATTTTGGTGTACGGACAATGTTGCCTTGGGCCAGAAACAAGTCCAATGTCCATGGCCACTGTGAGTTTATGACATTCCTCTCTGAAATCTTTCAGCTTCTTTACTCGGTTATTGCAATATCAGTGGCCCTTATGAGGGTAAAAGCTGGTCAGATCAAACTCTGAGAAACAAAGTGAATAAAAAATAATGAATAAAACCTTGTAGCGTGATTATAATTTGCCCCAGATCATGTGCAGAGGGAGTGAGACCATGTTCCCCATAATACATGTAAAGTCATCGGAGCGCTCAGTGATCCTCGAGAGGTTGTTAACCCTAATGCATTGCACTGGACATTAAACATTATGGAAATGGCTGTAGTGCGACGTGCTCGGTGTGAGTAAAAGCTTATTAGGAGCATATCGTTGAGATGGGAAGGAATATCTTGTCACGTATGGCACCTTAAGAGGCATCTGGTGTAATCTTAAACCCCGGGGAGATGTCTGGGCCTAATGGAATGAACTGATAGGAGGGAGGTATTGTGCCGGTAAAGCAGCTCTTTGTGGTGGCTTTAACCAATTTTGATGATATTATGGCTCGGAATGAGATGATTTAAAAGGATTTCATGTTTATTGGTAATTTTTCAGAGTAAGAAAGACAAGGTATCTCTCTTTATGTACTTGCAAGGTAATGGAAGTTGAGGAACTTTGACATAGCAAAGGTAAACAAGTCTAAACGTTTGGATGCAAGAGATACTTCCATTCGCAGATGTTACTTTCCTACTCAAATCAAGGCCAAATATACTTTTTTCAAGAACATTTGACTCGTCTGCTTTCTGGTTTGCACTGTTTGGTTCAAAGGTGCCTTTTCTTTTGCCAGCTAAACTATCTGCTAATGTAGTGACTTGAAGTATCTCACATGTTGCAAGTAAGTCATTTAGATTCCCTGTGTGCCGTGGGCATACGTCAGTGCAGTGCAGTGGAGGAGAATCCTGATGAATGGCAGTGATAGCGGATCTGTCTGTTCTGCTCTGAGCTCCTAAATCATGTTTGGAAAAGGCCGGAGCTGAGCATCAATCAGTCCGTCCGTGATGAGCATTGTTCAAGCCATACATTTTTCAACACAGTGGAGCAACTGGTATTGGTGTAAAAATGTAAATTTGCTATATACTGCACCAGTCAAGCATCAAATTATGAGCGCTGAGATGTTGATGGGATGGACTATAGACCAATGTTTGGTCAGGATTTACGTTAAATTCATGCCAGAGTATATTGTGCCTGCTAAATGTTTCATATACACTATATATGTATATGTCACAGTAATGTTAGGGTGCTGTATGTGTAATCGGGCATATTTTTATCTAATCCTATACATGTACTCTCTACCCTATTCCAACATCCTGCCTTTTGTGATTTTTTAGTTATCTGTTTAAGAAAACGATATATTACAGGAATCTGGCTCATTAAGTCTTCTAAGTCTTCTGGTTGAATTATTATTATTTGGATTATTTGAAATTTCTATCTAATTCTGATCCTCAACACTTTAGCATCAATGTCAAAGTAGAAAAAAGACCAAACTCACTCTTTACGATGGTTATTTTAGGAAGTTTTGCAGAGTTGCATGTCGGGAATAACTAGGAAGCCTTTTTTCTTTTTTCTCACACACGCGTATCCACTCAGAAATATTGACAAACAGTATTTGGTATCCAAGTGGCGTGTGTAATGCAACCAACAAGGCGCTATCCTGTTATGGACGGCACTTAGAGGACTCTTCTCCTGTCAAAGAATCGATTTATAGTATTCTGTTGGACCCAGTCCTCATGTATTACTGTGAAATGCACACTGTTAATGACAGGAACAGGGGGTAGGCACACATAAGCTTTCTTGCTACTCCTTTTGAGTACCAGTACTGTGTAATGATGTTAACTTGTAAATATTTGTTAAAAAAAAATAAAAAAAATAAAAATAATTGAGATTGCTCAAATAAACAACTACTAAAGAAAACTACTACTACTACTATAATCATCCATCCATTTTCTTCCGCTTTATCCGGGGCCGGGTCGCTGGTAGTGGATCATTTACCAAATATTTGCTAATTTGAAAAATGTAGTTACTGATTTATTGAGTTACTGATTTTTTCTTTTTTTTTCAAAATCCTAATTGCAAAATATTCTGAAAAATAAACTTCCAGCATCGGGAGGAGGGCAGGATTGTTGCGCTCCGTTCGGAAAGCGTACAGTCTTGGCTTGGCTACATAACCCTCATGTTGCTTTGTCATTTCAGGAAAGTGGTTCAACTATGGCATCATCTTCCTGGTTCTGATCTTGGACCTGAACATGTGGAAGAACCAGATCTTCTACAAACCTTACGAGTACGGCCAGTACGTGGGTCCCGGCGAGAAGATCTACACCGTGGAGGAACCGGAGACCCTCTCGAGCTTCAACCACTCCACTCTCACCTACAAGTGGCGCTCCAGCAACATCGACCCGCGCTACAACCAGACCTACGTGGACCGGGACATGTTCCTCCACAGCCGCTACGTGGGCTCCAGCTTGGACGTCAAATGTTTAGCCTTCATCCCGAGTCTGGCCGCCTTCGTGCTCTTCGG
Organism: Lesueurigobius sanzi; assembly: GCA_900303255.1. NCBI lineage: Eukaryota > Metazoa > Chordata > Actinopteri > Gobiiformes > Gobiidae > Lesueurigobius > Lesueurigobius sanzi. Next base: position 4,838 of record OMNZ01029547.1, read on the forward strand.
CTTCTTCGTCTGGCTCTTCGGGCGCTTCCAGGAGAGCGAGACGATCCCGGAGAACCCCGACAAGACCTACGAGCGGATAAAGAGGAAGTCCCCGTCGGACTACAGCAGCAAGGACATGGGGACCACTCCTGAAGAGGGGCACATCACCATGACGGAGAGCCTGAAGAAGTGCGCCACGCCCATGCTGCTGTCCGTGGACGGGCCGCACTTCGGGGCCACGCCTTCCACCAATTCGACCGTCTCCATGGAAACGCTGGAGACGCACCCGAGCATCGTGATCGACAGCGTGGAGCAGGACGAGCCGGCCGTGTTTTTCGACGTCACCAAACTGTCCCCGTGAGAGAGGACTGAGAACATTGTCAGAAAGCGAATATATGGTCACAGTGATTTGAATTCAGAATAGTAATCTTGACTAGTAAGTATTTATATTTAGTCCATGTAGTAGACTCTATTTATTATTCGATATTTATGTATTGGGAGGAATAAACCCTTGGACCATCTAGTTTTCTCAAGACCTCAAGACTAGCTCCAGCAATACGGTTACAGCATTGACAAAGAGACAGAAAAAATAACTAAAAAAGGAATCATAATTACAAACAATACATAATACATGAAATAATACGATAATTGGCAGAGGTGGATGCTCATTGGTTACATTTACGTGACTCATGAGTAACTTTTTAAAGGATTTCTTGTCTCATAGGTTTTATTTTGTAAAAAAAAAAAAGAGCGTGCCATTTGTGCAATAGACTTCTGGCTGCTCCACTTATCACTATCTGCAAAAAGTAATATTATGAGTTTTAGTTTAAATGAGTGGAATTAAGTATATTCAACCTTAATTGGAGTAATTCTGAATGAATGAATTTATTCGGACATTGAAAAAACACCATAATATTATGTCTTGTCAAGTTAAAATCCTGAGAATGGAATAAGACTTTTTGCGCCTTTTAATAAGGAAAAAAACGACTTATTTGTAGTAAAATTAGATTTATCATCTAATTTTAAGTGCAATCCTTCTTCCATTGGCAGATCATTTTACTTGTCTGCTCAAACCAAGGGTAAATATACTTATTTCAAGAAAAATGTTTCCTAGATCACTTTTTTGCAGTGGAGTAAAATGTACCATATTTTCCGGAGTGTAAGTCGTCCTGTAAGTCGACCTGAAAAGGTGTCTGGTGTGTTAATGTAACATATTAATTCACATATAAGTCGCAGGACCAGCCAAACTATGAAAAAAGTGTGACTTATAGTCCGGAAAATACGGTAATATTATTTTACAGTATCAGAACACCTACTTTTTTCACTGCAAGTAAATCTGAGCTTCGGTTGTGTATAAAAACATTCAAGTTTGTGAGTCTTGCAAACTTGTCTCAAAAATTATTTTCATATGTACTTTTTTCAACTTTTATAACTTTGTGCAGTACTCCTCAATCATGCACAACTGCTAAACTAATACATAAATCAGAATAGATGCACAGTTTTCATTTGTATTTTTTTCATTTTAGCAATTTTTATTGTCTACTAATAAGAAATATAAGTACTGAAACACAAAACTCTTACGCTCAAATAGTTAAAAAATGAACAAACAAACATGTGTCTTTACTGTGAGCGGCTCCTCTCCTCAGACCTGACTGTAACTTTACTGGGAGCAGGACGTCTCCAGCTCGTCTCCAGGAGATGCAGTCAAATATGAGATTTAGGTTAGGTCCTCATGTAAATCCATTCTTTGATTACCCACTTCAAATATACCGTAGCATTTCCTATGTCTAACTGGTCTTTAGGAGCATGCTTTGTATTGCTGGCAAGTGTGTGTTTTACCAAATACTTTTTGAACAACTCAGTTGGAGAACATTTAACCTCTTCATTTAACATTTGAAGAATGTTACTCTTGCTTGAGTAATTTGTCTACTCGATCCACCTCTGCTAGTCAAAAACACTTGAGAAATAAGAAAAAAGAACATTCTGCCGAGCAAAAGTAAATTACACAGACACTTGAGAACTTCCCATTAGACAATTGCTGTGTGTTATTATTTGTATGTAATTTATTTCTATTTGTCCAGACAGTTTGACTGAAGTTCAAATAGAGTCTAGCTAGAAAATGAAACCAAGAGGTCAAGATTACTCAATATTCTGAAATCAAATCATTTTAACCTAGATGTTGCCCTTGTTCTGTGTGGATACCAACAGACTCTGCTTCCTTGTTGGCTATTAGCAGTGCGTTATATGATATTTATCTATTTTTCTAACTCTTTTTAACTCTTTCCAAAGTGGCACCGAGTTCCAAACTCCACTGGTCTGTCGAATGCAAACTTTACATGGTGCTGGCTGTAATTTTCCACTTTCATATCTCTAAATAATCTAACTTTTGACAACACGTTCGGTGCCTATTATTACATTGTATTTATTGTATCTAACCAGAGTTATAGCTACATTAGTGCCTTGATAATTCACATGAACATACCTTATCAGTGTATACCAGGGGAGTCCAGGAAGTAACTATTAGATTCTATGTTTTATATTGTTTTGAGTCAAATAATCGGCTTCCTAAACCCTACGAGCTCCGTGCAGTCTTCATACTGTATGTCTCTGTTGTGTTTGTTTTCTTCTACTAAATTAATGATAACAGGAGGCCAGAGCCAATAAACGGGGTCCACTGGATGAGAATGTTCTTCCTTTTGTGCAAACAGAGAGAATACTATGATTGTTTATTCTTCTCAAGAACATCGTAGGCAGAGATTATTCAGTCTTCATCTGTACTCTGTAAATGAAGTGCAGGACGTTTCGCTCTTCATCCAAAGAGCTTCGTCAGCACTGAGGAAACTTGAACGCCAGTGGATCTTATTAAAGAATCAGTAGGAGGAGTTCTCTAGAACATGTAAACCAATTGGAGACTTGCATTTATATGTGTGCTTTGTCTATGTTCAAGCATACTAATGTGAAAATATTTACATTTTTCACATAAATTTCACACATATCAAAAGAATATAACATAAACGATTAAATTAAAAAGTGTGATGGAGGTTACCCAAAACCCTCAAGGGGCTATTGGTAACCTCCAGTAAACTACATGAATAAAACATAGCTAAAAACATGACAGAATTTACATTGGAACAAAGACCTGTTACACAACAACCAGGCAATCAAAGGTTAGTAGGTTACACCAACTCAAAGCTTTTTAAATTGAGATATCGAGAGCTCTGTGAGGTGAGTTGGGAGTTTCTTCCATGTTTTGGGTCCTCTGTACAGAACAATTAGCTGTGATTGAGGCCACGCAAAGGGAGCCCTGATGAGATGCTGCTCCCAGTTGAAAACTCATGCGATTCAATATTAAAGAAAAAAATGTTCAGATATTGAGGCAATAGATTATTTACAAAAAACAAACTGAGCAGTTAGAAGTTGGTCGACTTGATAAACACTAAGAAAACTTTATTTAGCATTCAGTTTCAAATAATTTGATTCAATATAAAAGGATCTATCCATACGCTGTGTGGGCATGTAAACATACCATAGTACAGCAAAACAGATCATGTTTTGGGGCGATATATAAGTTTCTTTTAGTGAAAATGACTCTGGATATAGACAGCTGGACTTCCATCTGTTGTAAGTATTGCAAAACATTACCTCTACATTGCATTTTTAACTTTAGTTCAATTATATAATTATATCTTTTTCCATTAGTTTAGATTAGAATCTACTGTCCCTAATCTGCCAATCACAAGATGGTTGCTACATTTGCCACAGTGACGTTTTCCATGGCCTCAATAGTTTTATTATAACTATATGGCGGTGTCAATATAGGGCACTATATAATGGTTAAGAGGGCTGGGCGATATGATGATAAAAAACAAATGGTGATCTGATCTTATGACGATCTGCTTTTTTAGTAACATCATGATTCAGTGGTTTTTATGTTTAACGCAGCTCTGATCCTACGGTCAGGATTAAACCAGGAGAAAACTAGGTCTAAACCAGGTCTAAAATCGGACAATACCAACCCGGCTTAAGCAGACACTGAAAGGTCTAAACCAGGGACAGAACAAAACAGTGATTACTCTGTCTGTGTAGGTTCTCAGTCGTGCAGGAGTTGTCCATCGTAGGCAAAGATTCTTCAGTCTTCATCTGTACTCTGTAGTTCAATCAATCAATCAATTTATTTTTGTAACGCCCAATATCATAACAGAAGTCATCTAAAGGTCGGTATGGACAAAAACAAATCAATATCAGACATAGTTGAAGTGTAGGACGTTTCGATCTTAGTCCAAAGATCGTCATCAGCTCAATAAAGACTTGAGCATGTTCATGGGTCTCTTAAGAGTAAACCAGAAGGAGGAGTAAACCTCTAAGTCCCTCCTCTCTTGGAACTAAAGGTAGGAAAACATCTTAGCCTATTAACGAGCCCTATTAAGTATGAATAGGCTTAAGTCTTTAAGTTGATGACAACCTTTGGACTAAGATCGAAACGTCCTCCACTTAAACTACAGGGTACAGATGGAGACTGAAGAATCTTTGCCTACGAATGATTACTCTGGACTAAACCAGGTCCAAACCCAAGGGCTCAATCAGAAATAAACCAAGAAAGAACTGGCTCTAAATCAGGGCTAAACCTGGACAATTTCACAGACTGACCCAGGATTAAACCAGGACTAAACCATTAGGGAAACTAACTATGTAACTATGTAAGGACTGAATCTCTGACTAAAACAGGCCTTACCCCGGACTAAAGATGGCTTTGGTCGCCTTTTAAAAGACAATATACACATGAATTGTGGGGAAATCGAAATTGTGGTTCGCCCAGCCCTAGCGGTTATGCCATTTATTATCTGTGTCCAAATGTCCGACTACGACACAACACGGATGAATGAGAACATCCCAGTTTTAATTATGTGCTGCATATTGTTCATGAATAAACCACTTTACTATAAAGCGTGACGGTGAAAACGTTAGCTGCACCTTTGGCTTGAGATCAATAGTTTTTCCCTTCAGGCAAAAATGCAACGATCACAGCTTTTTCTTCATTAATGTGAAATCCATGTTCCATAAATCTTATCTGACTAATGCATATCCATAAATACTGAATTATCGCTTGCATTTAGTTGTTTTTTAATCACAGAAATCCTTCGTCACTGGAGTTGGACAAACTTTATAGTAGTAGACGTAGTAAAGAGTAGTTCGGGGTTGGGCTGGACGTTCGGACACGGCATATGAAGTATTTTTATAAGAGAGGTAGACACACTATGAAATGTTTCCATGTGTGAGGAGTTCATGTAAACCATTATGTGCGATGTACAATAGCTTTCTAAAGTTTTATTTTGTCATTACTTCCTGGACACTCCTGGCATAAGCTGCAAACTGAAGATGTCCTCTCTCTCCTGCTTCACTAATGTCCTTTACGTGCATCACACCTTATCTTGCAAGACTTTACCTCATTAAGCGCTGAGACCGACGCACTCTGGTGTGTTTGGCCCTCTCTTTAACTTAACCATTATGAGCTTCAATGTACGCTAATGACCTATTCACATCCCGCTCTTCATATTAAATGCAATCAGTGGATGAAATAGCCGAGTATAAAGTCACCTGATGGTTGCTGATTCGGCCTGTAAACCCGCGCCGCATACTAACACTTTAGGCGGCGCTTTGCCCTTGGTGCAGACCAGAGGCTTCTTCAAAGCTGCGTTTTGGGATTGAAATGGAGTTTTCGGAGCCGTCACGAATGCACGGAGGGTGTTTGTTTCTTTTCCAAAATTGCTGCTGTATCTCGTTTCAGTGGTGATTTCTAAGGCGTGGATCTGTGGATTGTGTGTTTATGCCTGTTCTCCTATGTCTTGTTGTGTCTGACTTGATGCCCGTGATTTACTCCATGTGTTCTGTGCAGAGTAGAACAGTCTGGTCCTGCTCCTTAGACATCGGATTTCTGCAAATACAGTTTTTGTATTATGTATTATGGAAAAAGGAGCAACTTAAAGTGAAACCAAACACTAAACCCACATATTTCATCTCGTATATTGATGTCTATTTCACAGTCCATTTTTTTTTTCTTTCTGTGTCGGTTCTCAGTCGTACAGGAGTTGTCCATCGTAGGCAAAGACTCTTCAATCTTCATCTGTACTCTGTAATTGAAGTGTAGGACGTTTCGATCTTAGTCCAAAGATAGTCATCAGCTTAATAAAGACTTG
>OMNZ01029552.1:21136-74826 GCA_900303255.1 Lesueurigobius sanzi
CCCCCCCCCCCCCAAATGTTAATGTCGAATGTAACCTTGTCGGCGAACGGCCCGGATCAAAGGGGCCAAGCATCGCATTGACATTTCAGAGCCCACGCCCAACGCATGCATTAATACAAATAAGTTCTTCAGCGTTTGTGGGCACGTGCCAGCTAACTTTGAGAGAAAAGTTTGAGATAGTAGTCGACAGGTTGGGGAAAATTGATCACAGCTGCGAATGGAGCCGCACAATCTTTAGGAAAAACATCTAATGGCAATTCTTTGATAACTGTTTAAATGCGATTACCACTGGATTTGCAATTCATGCTCAAATCAGTTTTCAAACCTAGTTGGTAGCATTGGCCCCATAACCTGCATAATGTTATTGGTTCAACTATGTAGATTTTCTCACGATTCATGTGTAAATTGTCTTTTAAAAGCGACTAAAGCCATCTGCTTCTTGTTGTTGTAGTGGTTTAGGCTTGGTGGTTAAGACCTGTTTTAGTCTGTGATTTCGTGCAGGTTTAGACCTGATTTAGACACAGTTTTCTCTTTGTTTGTTTCTGATTGAGTCCTTTGGTTTAGATCTGGTTTAGTCCTGGGTAATCAGTTTCATTCTGTCGTCTGTCCCTGGTTTAGTCCTTTTTAGTTTGGTCCTGGTTTAGACCTTGATTTCAGTCTCTTCTGTAGTCTGGTTTACTTCTTGCTTTAGTCTCTGTTTCATCCAGATTCAGTCCGTGATATAGTCCGTCTGATTTTAGACCTGGTTTAGACCTAGTTTTAGGGTTAGGGTTAGGGTACTGGGAACTCTATAATTCTGCATATAAAAGTGCACAACAAGTCACTTTCAAATGACAAAAGGAGATTAGAAAGAGATGAGAAAGGTACTTGATAATTGCAAATAAATGACAGATAGAAGCTGTCCCACAGATACAGATATAACATGTCACGCTAGTAGTTTAGACTTGAAGTTATTGATCACATTACTCATCTTCAGACAACTCTACTATAGCCTATACTTAGTAGTCCCCACAAGTTCACAAAAAACCTTCCCCTGCTAAATTCACCCATTGAAACCGGATTAAATGATCCTTACTCCTTGCTCCATTTATAGCAGCTTTTAATGACTGTCACCTTGGCAACATTAGGACTTCTCTTGACTCCCTGTTCAGGCTCCTCTTTTGCCTAAATGGGAACACAATGTCCGAGCATGCACCGCATTTCCAGACGGGGCCACGTGGGGCTGGCCTGTGTGCATGTACACAACCAACCAACCAACGTATGTCTGAAGAGTAAACACAGAGCAGGGTGTGGCCCCTATAGAAAGAACAACTCTGTCATTTGTTTTCCCTCCGTCTTGCTCCATTAGTCTCTTTGAACTGTATGTACTTTTTACCACATTTATTCCTCCCCACGCCAACATTATTCATGCCTACACTACACTCTATCGGCTTTGCATTTCGACGCACTGTTTGGTATATTTTTCATAGCTATTGATTACTCTTGCGTGCACTTGAAGATGAAGTTTTGGAGCATGGGACAAGCATAGCAAACCTTGGCTAACTTTGAAAGGAACATTTTAAAAATGAGGTTTCACGCCATTACGTCCATCTCCACAACGGTATATAAGATTACGCCCTGGACTCCGATCCCGGAGCCATACACGCTAATAGCATTTGTCCATTTAACTATAAATCTCTGTATCTGACTACGGTTCATGGTTGTGTTCCATCATTATTGAACTTGCTCTTTCCACTACATCTATTACCCTATATCCCTTGGCAAGGCAATACCAAATGCAAGACTGGACTATTGCTGAATGATTTACAAAAACTATATATATGGTGGTCTTTCTTTCTTCCTTATTATAAGTATTGTTTGCGATTAGATTTGCTTTAAAGAAAACCAGAATATTCACTGCTAACGAAAGAAAAGTCTCACATGTACAGTATATCAGAACAAGGTTGTGCAAGTCTAATCGATGGGGTGAACAGGATTTATGCATAATAAGAGCCAAAGAGATAATGTTTTGCTTGCAGAGACATTGTATACCATTACCTATAACTGCTGCTTTAGCTATTTCTTGCTGAAATCAATCAAGTAAACTACAAAGTCTTTATCTTCAGAGAAAAATAAAATGTGCCCAAAGTTGCTATTTTTATCATGGGGTCTCAGAGGAAATCTCAGAGGAATTTGATGATGTCATAATTTCAGTTGGAGACAGGGGCCAATGCAACTCGATGAGAGAGAGACTGTTTGAGAAGGAAATCCCCCAAAATATCCACAAATGGTGTCCCTGATCATTGTTAAGTAATGTTTCGGTCTACGAACTTGCCATAGAAATCGTTTGGCTGAAAGTCCTTCCATCTGACCAAAATCACGCACATGTGTTTGAGTATTGCCACCACATTTGAGCACTTTTATGAGAAAATAATTTGACCTCAACTCATGTGTGTTGAAAGAGAAGACATTGAACTTTGGTCCAGATTTTGTTTCATGTGGATAGGCCCAGTAATTCCAGAAATATAAGCCATAAACCAAGTTGATTCCACGTTTCAATAGAATTCCTACCTTCCTCCACCTCAATCTAAAACATGAATGTAACCTATCGAACAACAAAGCCCCCACATCTCACTATTGTCATATCTTGTGCTCTTTGACAGCCTCACCGCCTTGAACTCCCTCCGAACGTGCATTTCTTTTATTTATCACGAAACCCTTCATGCCTCCGCGGAGTGCTTCTCTCATCTCTCACACGCATTATCGACACTAGTTCACCACTCACTGTTTTGGATATCTCTTTCATAACTATTGATTACCGCAATAAGCTGGCGAGGCAGAAAAAAGCCCTGAGACAGCACCGGGAAACGATGACAGGCCGACACATACAGGAACGCGCTTCAGATTCCACGCATATCTCGGAGCTAGAGGGGCCCGGGACACTTTGGGACTTTAGGTCAAGGCCGGCTGATGTCATAAGTGGGACTGAAGGAGACTCTGGGAATGTTAAAGGAATGTGTTTTTAGTTCTGGGGTAGATGTAGTTCTTCATACCAGAGTCAAAGCAGATTTCTACTGAGGCTAAATGTTGTCTCTAATTCTTGAACCTGGGTGGAAACAAGCTCCAGCGAACGCGCCAACTGTCAGTATGTCCTCTTTGTCTTTCAGCACCACAAAGTCCTCCATTCTTACTCTTTTTATTGGCTCATGACAGATGTAACAAGCAGCATTTTGATAAGATGATATAATGACGACAGATGTTTTTGTGCTTGTACTGTTTCCCTTTTTGCCTCATTTTTCAAGGTTGGATCCATTGAGGGTGATTGAAATTCAGGCTACGAAGGAAATATGGATATCGTCATTGGTACAGGAGATACTTCATATGAGTAAGATTGTGTCAAAGTATTACAACTAAAAGGCGAATCCAAACAAATGGGCACTGTAGGACTGCACTATATCGCAATATATCATCAAATGATTACTATTCCAGTATTAGCTCACAAGAGGCAGGGCCGGCCCAGCATAATAAGCAGACTATGCAGCTGCGTAGGGCCCCGAGACCACCAATACTGTACAAAGTAGTACTACAGGTGTTGTGTGTCTTGTAAATTTCCCTCAAATGTCGAATGTTTCCTCAAAATAACTAGTACACTGTAAAAAAGTTAAAAAAAATTTTTTTTAAAGATAATTCATATTTGGCCTTGGTTTGAGGAGAGTAATTTCAAGAATTCTGCCAGTGGGATAAGTTTTTTACTCTTAAATTAAGAAAACACATCAACAACATTCTTATTTCAAGTACATTAATGTTTCTTTGGTCAAATTTTGTGTGTTTTTTCCTTACAGTAACAGTAAAAAACTTGCAGATTTCTTGAAAGAAAATGTTTACATAGTCAGGATGAAGGGTGGGGGAATTTACTCATTTTGTCTCGTTTATTGGGATATATACTGTATTTATCCGAAATGAAACGGCGAGGGCCCCATGACATAATGCCGTTTAGGGCCCTGACAAGAGGCCACAGTAAATCACAGCAACAGTTAGCTCTTCCATCTGACTGAAAAGCAAAAATGGAAAGAGAGGGTCCGCAACAACAGTAGGAGCTCCCACTTTTTAAATAATGTTAACATCACTCCAGAGTATTGTGTGTACATGCTTTCTATGCTACTCCCAAATCCGGTGGTGTTGGTGGGAATAATTATGGCAAATGTTGTAAAACACTGCGGACTGTACTGACAATGTTGCTTAAATTTAATAAAACATACTGTGCAGGAACAGTTTGGCATCACACAAGTATTGCTGTTGCTAGCTAAATGCTACTTAAAAACTTGCAGAGGCTGAACTCCCAGCTCTGCCATGGGAACAACTGTGCACACTCTAAACGGTACACATTCTCATGCAGCCGGGATAAACAGACTGATGTATACTTCATAAGGATACAAAAGCCCATGTGTTTGTATATGACCAGCATGATCCGTGGCCAAAGATGAAAGTACATCCATAGATAAAGTTAATATATTAACTTTTGTACTTGGCAGTGCGTTCGACAGACGTTCTGCTTTCCCTCTCCTACATCACTGTTCCACTCTCTCTATAGCTCTCTCATCCCTCCAAAACCCACCCCTCTTTGGCAAGGACGGGCTCAGGTGCTGCCAAGAATGTGACTGCTTTTGGAAAACAAATCCAGTTCACTTCTCTTCTCTTTTTTTCACGTGTTCTCCTTTGCTTCAACTTGCTGTTTTTGCCTGTTCTTAAGGTGGACCGGAGCAGCTGACACATTTAAAGCCACGCACATTAATCACCCCGGGCCCGAGGAGCATGCTTGGCTCACGCTTGGCGCCTAGCAACAACATGGTAGCACGGTATACGCACATGTGGCCCGAGCTAACCCGGCGCCAAGCTGCCCTCCTGCTCGGCTTGTCCTGTCCTGCAGCGAGTCCACCTTAACGGAAAGTAAAGGCCTGTCTGCATGTGTGCGTTTCCCCATTGTTTTCCCGGACATGTCCACTTCCTCGCACTTGTTGGTTTCCGTGCGACTCGTGGAAGCAGCTAATTGAAGCAAGAAAGTGCAAGGATAGCTAGGATCCTCATCCTAACACATGTTTCTGTAATCTGGACTTAAAACGCCAGCCCGCACTCCGGTAAACATCACATGGAGATTGGCAGGAAGCTCCTCTCTGTTTTTCTTCTTGACACCTTCACCAAATTTGTTCTGATTCTGTCCACGGCATTCATTCTGTCCATTCCCCTCGCTGATTATCAGGTTTACAAGTTTCATTTTTGCACTGCTGCCCTGGTACAGGTGAACAAAAGGAAAAAAAAAAGAAAAAAAGCGCCCTCTGCTGGCATTTAGCATGACGGCATTTCATAATATAATATAAACATGAGGGTATTTTCTAGACACATAGATTATTTTAAGCTATACTACAAAAATACCAAGGATACAGGGCTGAAAAAAATAATCATATAGGACTTTCAATTATCCTTACATTTGGATCAACCTCCACTGTCCTCATACAGTTGTCCTTTGTTTAGATTTTCATGAAATTTAATTAGTCTGACATGGTTCCAATGAAGATGTTGAGGCTCCCTGCTGATTAAACAGGCCCTAGAGTAGAGGAAACAAAACATTTAATTAGGATGCATGGGGCGTTTTTAATTTTGTACGCAGCAACTTCAAATTATCAGTAGACCTATTTAGTACCACTAATACAAGTGCTTATGACTATTAATGAGGGGGTTAAGAAGTCAAGTTCAGGAAGTAGAAGGCATACATGCTATCTAGCTCTTGGCATGCTGTATACTGAGGACGCTGAACAAGTTGGGCCATTGTACAAAACTGGAATACATTAGTCCTGCAGTAACAGACAATGAAATAGGCAAAATTAAGTTTTTAATTCAAGCAATAAAAATGACCTCTATTACGGCCTGGTTTGGCTACTTAAAGGAGCTAGAGGACCATGTTACAATGCTGTTCCCTTATCAAAAAACATACCTAGAGTAATAGTTTGCTTCAATCTCACAAGCTTGAGTAATTGTGTTTAATCTAGTTGTTTCTTTTTGCACATTAGGTTGTGTCACATGCCCTGCAGCCATCAATTTGGTTTGCTAGCCCGTTGCGAGCTAAAAAATATAAGCTTGAGTTTTGTTTTTACCATGGTTGGTATGCGTGGCTGCCCTTGGCGTTAGCCCCAAGCGGCAAACAAAATGCTAAGGGGGCAGTCTCTAACTCATCAAGTCTTTTTATACATAAACAATACATTTAAGCTATGAAATGCGGCTTGGGACTGGGACAAATACATTTCTGAGTTACGGTGTTAGTATTTTGTCCTATAAATGACACAATATAGTTATAGGGTGACCAGAATTTTCACATTAAAAACTGGGACACTACTTCAGTCGCTTCCGTTTATTTTTGACGCACATGTGGCCAATGATGTGGTCATGAAGTATTTTCTCAAATTTTTTCATAATTTCTTGTAATTTTTCTCATGTTTAAAAAAAAAAACGTTTTTTCCAAATTTTTCTCACATTTTTTCCAAATTTTTCTCACATTTTTCGTTATTATTTTCCATTTTTCATCATTTTTCTTCATTTTTTCATCATTTTTCTTTCACATTTTTTCATCATTTTTCTCGTCTTATATATTTTTTTAAAATAATTTTTCTTACGTTCTTTCTGCATTTTTCCTCACATTTTTCGTCTTGGCCAAAAGTCATAAAGTATCGAGTGAATATGCTGCTTTGGACATGGCACTGGTGAAAAACAGGGACAACTGGGACAGAGCTTGTGTAAAACTGAATGGTTTCAGATAAATTCACAGGGACATGGGACAGAGGGCTCAAAACTGGGACTGTCCCGGGTAAACTGGGACGTCTGGTCACCCTAAGTTATGGGGGTCATTTACCAAGCGTTTCCTCATGTGCCAAACAAAAACCTTTGACCTCCGACCTTTGAGATGACTTCTGTTATGATATTGGGCATTACAAAAATAAATTGATTGATTGATTGATTGAAAAAGTGGATCAGACACAAGATTTGGGGCCCGAATATTGTTACGCATACAATTTCAATACAATTTGGTGCGACATGCCCACAAACAGCTACTGTGTTCCAGCTTGCACTTGTCATTTAGCACCTGTCGTGATAAATTACTCCAACACGCAAAGTTCAAAAAACCCAACATTCATTTAACTTATCCTCCCAGCAGTACAGACAATACACAAACCGTGTAACTGCGTGGAAATATTTGCTAAATGCTGATTTATTATGGAACGCTTTGTGTACCGCAGTAACAGCATGCAAAACTACTGTGGTCACAAAGTCAAGTGAGCCGTTTTTCACCGCCGCCGCTGACTGAAAGCGCTTCCAGGACGGTGACACATTTATCCACTTATCTCCCGTATCCCCCATCACAAATAATACATCGGCGGCGTGTACACTTCTGTCAACTCCGTCTGTTTCCAAATTTACAAACACCGCCCCCATCCAGGCACCAGCCAGAACCCCCGTAAAACAAACCAGGAGCACACTACGGGCACAAGCAAAGCCAAATAAATAAATACAGAGCTATCAAGCAAAACAGCAGCGACAAAGGGAGATGGATGTGAAGCCAAGCCAGACCGAGCTCCTGGGGAAAAGAACATTAGGATGCTTCTCACAGCCTCAGGTCTGTGTGGCGACTATAGCATAAGCCGCTTACTGCAGATTTAATGGACACTGGTATAGTTTATAGGCAAAGGCGGCAGGAGGTTTGAACTTATACTGTGGCGAGAGACCAGCAGTAAACAAGGATTTTTTCTTTTTTTTCTCTTCGAGATTCAGAGCCGCCACGTTACACTGGCGAGCTTTGTGATAGTAGGGACACAAGGAGAATGAGTACAATTGAGGCGTTTGGGTGAGAAAGAGCGAGATATGCATCGCCGCGCACAAGACAAATCAAAATCTGTAAATAAGAATGGCCCCAATGGTTCCCAGTGATGCTACAGATCACCTTGGAAGCTTGTTTAGGCCTAGCTCCGAGCTGCATCACTTAACCTTTAACCCCTAAACAGCCCCTGCAGCCGTAGATCCTCAGGTCTCATTTCATTTTTCAGCACACTTCTCTCCACCGGGTCTTATTGTGTATAAAACCTGTTCACCCTGTACTTTAGACATCATCGAGAGACATAAATTGTAAATATAATTGCTATTGCCAATGCCAGACCTGCAAAAAATTGCAATCAGATAGCAAATGTTTTACTTTGTGTAGCGATCTCAGAAGACATTTAAAAAAGAAAATATCTTTACTTCCAAAATTTAGCAAGTGAGCAAAAGTTTGCATCAACAACAACAAAAAAATATTATTCAAAATGAGCAAATTGCCAAATGTGTTACAAAAAACTGATCCAACTGTATTATTAGTAAAACAAGTCAACCCTGGATGTCTGTTTTCCACTGTTTTGAAACTGATTGAATGTAAAAATATCCCTGTCAACACACATTATTCAGAATTAGGTTTCCACCAACTAAGCCCCTAAGCAACATTTAATTTGATTAGTTAAACATGTACTAACAGCACAAATGCAGGGAGGTGCTATTCGCGAAATGTACTTCACAATAGCCTTCTATGGATTTGCTTGTACAGAGTGGGCATTGTGCGATCTGCCCACTGTATGTTTGCATAAGCGTAGGAGCAAAGATTAAACCAGGTTGTACGTGCCCTGGCCGTGGGGTCACTGTTAGGCCTATATATGATAGATGTGTAATTTACACAGCGTCACTCGAGGTACGAGGAGGTTCAAGAGGTTCATGACTCATTTCCACAGCGCGCACATGCAGCCAGCTCCCCCCGTCAGCCGCTATGGCACAATCCTAGTCCTGGGAGGCAGCATACATAAAGATAAGGGGATAACTCTTCAGGATAATGAAGCGGGATCAGTTTTGCCGGTGGCTAGGAGAAAATTGATTCATTCGAAAGCACCTCCCCACCACAGACGAACGTTTCCATCCACTTTAATTATCCCGAAGACTGAGGAAGAGTGAGCATTAATTAGCTGAAATGAAGCTATAGAGACATTATATGGCCATGCAGGAACGTGACTGTTCAGTAGTGAGATCTTAAGATTGGAAGACGAAAGGCAGTTGTTGTGTGGATGTAGAAACAAAACAATGTTCAAGTAAAACTGATGAAAAATGTAATATTCTCACAATTAATTTTCAAAGTACGAGCCAGTAACAAATGTCAAAAATGTTAGTAATATTTAGGCATACCTATATTGTTGGATTGTTTTATTATTAAGTATTGTATTGAACGTGGGTAAAGGTTCTTGCCCATGGGATACAATAACAGAATGTACTGGTCTGAGTTTGACTTGAACCCCTGATCTTTTGGGTCTGTGGACGTGTGCTCTAACCACTGAGCCACTATTGCTCCATACATCATGTTTCTGTTTAGTTTCTCATGTCACAATTTAAGGCGAGACACTGGAGGTGAAAAGGGAAATTCTTTTTGTGCTAAATTAGTAACAAAGATTTGTAAAGAGGGAGGGAATTTTTGATATTTTGCTTGTTTTTTGAATAAATTAGTTATTAGTGATTACATCTGTAAAAATCCACATTTCACATTGTTTTAAGGGCTCAAAACTCAATAAACCAGGCTAGGGACAATAATCCCTCTGATCAAATCTTCTAAATATTGCTAAGTACAAGAATGGAATGTTTGAAGTCTGTAGGACCTACTAAAGTGGAGATGAGAAATTTGGATTTTGAGAAAGTGGCCTTTGAAGTTTCCTACTTTTAGTTTCAAGAGAGGAGGGACGTAGAGGTTAACTCCTCCTTCTGGTTTACTCTTAAGAGACCCATGAGTGTGTTCAAATCTTTATTAAGCTGATGATGATCTTTTGACTAAGATCGAAACGTCCTACACTTCAACTACACTTTATACTAACAATTTGCACATTTTTATATTTAGATTTTTAGATTTGCTGCTAAATGTTAATTGTATTGTAATCTGTATATTGTGAATTGACTATGTTGGCAACTTGCACTTTTTGAATCTTGATATGTATGTTTAATGATTGTATTGTTGGGGACTACGGATGGAAAGTAACATGGTGCTAAATCTGGTGCAGCCATCTTTTTAATGTAACTGCACATTGTCCTTTAAATAAACTAAACTAAACTAAACAGAGTACAGATGAAGACTGAAGAATCTTTGCCTACGATGGACAACTCCTGTATGCCTGAGAACCTACACAGACGTTTGAAGTCACAATTTTCTGTGTAAATCCATGTCGAAGATGTAGAATGTGTGCAAGAATTCAGCACCTTACTGTGAAGATTTGGCGATTTGTTTGTTCCCAGATGAAAGTTCATATGTCAAGACATTAAACAGGCCCAAAATCTGAACATTTTAAATCCGAAAATTTGACTCTAGCTTGTGGTGTCTCCCCTTAATTGAAGAAAAAAAATATTATTCAACATATGCATCGTACTTTTGACATAGGTTGTTCTCAAAAATACATTTCTGTCAATAAAAACACGCATCGCCAAATCCTTCCATCATCCATGTGCACCTTCTGCAGTCTGCGGCCCGGCCACTAGGCGCTCCCCATCCAAAACCGCTGGGCACCCCTAATGAGCCTAACATCAAAATCCACCTAAAGCCCTTCTGCACAAACAGCACACTGTGGGATACGATCCTATAGCACGCCAATGTATATAAAACACGTAGGAAAAACCGCACGCACATACATTCGCCATAGGACCTGTCACCCCGTCCCGCCCCCGCCAGTCTCCCCATTCATCTCCACATCTCAGACACCTCTGTAATGAGCAATAAAACACGTACAGTAAAGCGACCTCAGACAGCACGCGCGCCCATACACAAGAGTCCAACATGGTCATTTCATACCCTCCCCAAAAAAAAGAACGCACGCAACCAGGCATCTGCAATGACTGCGCCCTGCTATATACCTTAATCCCCCCTTTTCTTTTTTTCTTCATCGCGGCATACAGGCAGGATCTGTGAAAGCCGAGAAGGTGGCGGGGCGCGGAGGTGGAGCCAACAGGGTGGAAGGTGATTTTCTTGGCACAGGCTGCGGTTGAGGAACCTAGGGGCCCCTACGCTCGCATGGGTTCTCAGGAGTTTCTGTGTGGTCCGTGGTCTGATTAGTGCCAAAGCCCGTCATGTCCGACGGAAACGTACAGTGAACACGTTGGATGCACGCATGTACTGTGTGAGAGAGGAGAGACACACGGCAGAGCTGCGGAGGCTAATGTTCTGCTCATGCAACGGCGAAAGCAGCTTAGGACTGACAGAACTTGTTTAATGAGAGGGGAAACTTCTTCATCTTACTTCAAGTTTAAGTTCAGCTGATGATTTCACAGTAACCTCGCTGGTAACACATACTGTAGATGGAGGTAGAGAAGCCCAAGATAGAAACAGTTTTGTTACTTAAAAGTATGAGACAAAAATATAGAGGAGAATATAGAGGCGGCGGGTTCAAGTATTGTAAGTGTCAATACTTGAATAAAGTATTGACACTTGGTATCGCAGCTATCGGTTATTGCAACACTTTGAAAATCAGTATTTTGTCCCAGCTGATATGCACCTACATCACTTTCACGCTAAACAAGACCTTCAATGTCCTGGGCAGACATCTCTCAGTTGCTATAACCCATCTCCACAAACATGACATGGTGGTCCTGGGTTCGATTCCCAGGCCGAGCCGGTGGAGTTTGCATGTTCTCCCCGTGTCTGTGTAAGGTTTCCTCTGGGTGCTCCGGTTTCCCCTGCCACTAAAAATAGGTACACTAGGATCCCCCTCTGGGGCCAGGACTCCACTCAAAAAGAAATTCTTCATCTCAGTGGGACTTTCCTGGTTAAATAAAGGTTAAGAAGCAAAGACGGGTGAATACAAACAATAAACAATGGTAAAATGATCTTATATAAGAAACAATGTATAGAAATGTAGAGTTATAGATATACAGTATAGATATTTTCTCTTGTAAAGCTTTGGAACAGACATACAGGTAACAGAAAGGGCTGGGTACCAATTAATTTTTTTCAATACCACTACTTTAACGATACCTGAACAATACTTTTTTGATACATATACTCAAATACTGGTCATCAACAATCATAAAACAGAACAATAAGTCTAATTAATTCCATAAAAGACTATTTATTTGAGCTGAAACAACCAAGTAACTTTATTTAGTGCTGTCTCGGGACCTGCCAGGCATCAGAATTTGCTACTAAATGAACAAAACTTTTTTCGATACCATTAGTAGCTAAAAACATTTTTGATGGTACCCATCCCTAGAAACACATAGAGTAAGCATGTAAACAGCCTGTTGCAATAAAGCCCTAATTAAGTTAAGTCGAGACATTTCTCAAGTTCTCCAAAGTAAATAAGTGTGCGGCGCATGTATACAGTGCAGGGGTGAGATGCACTGACTGTTTATTCCCAAGTATCCGTGTGATGAAGCGCCACACATGTGCAGCACATGCATGTCTCTGGCCTCTCCATACGCTCAAGTGTTTTCTGAGATCTGTCACAATGGATTGAGAAGACGAGACGTTTACGGTTGTCTGACTCCAAACCTGCAGTATGTGCTGATGTGATCCAGAACATGTGACGAGACCAAAGCACTGGGGGCAACCGAGCTATTGTGTTGATCAAATCCCATACGATGCTTTGGGAAAGTCAGAAAATGTGATGTGAACAAAGAAAGATGTACTGTATAACTCTAAATCATATTACAAAACAGCACTAATCCTCCCATTGGTCAACAGTGGCCAGACATGCACACACTGTAACTGCCACTCACAGTGAGTACATTTCCTACGGGTGCTCTGTACTGTGCGGAGCCGGCGGAGCTCCCTGAAGCCCACGAGTTCACGGGGTTTAACGTGATAACAACTATACGGAAAAATGAGCAAACAGAGCATTTATATCTAAAAAAAAATCCAGATCCAACTCACCATTCACTGTGAGAAGTCCATTAGCCCACTCCACGCCTCATTCTTTCTGCCGCTGCCCACAGTGATGTATTTCCTCTTCCAAGATGAAACTGTAGTCCCTCTCAAATGTCCCTGATCTAATATTTACATGACCTTCAACAACTGCCAGGAGCAAAGAAAAACTCACTTCAGCTGAAATACAAGACTCTGACAAAATTGATGTTTGTTTCAGGATGCACAATATGTAAACTTTTGATCAGGGACATTTGGCTAGTTTCTAGTTGAAAAGCGTAAACAAACAGGTTTTTTGGACAATAAATGGCTTCACACAACCACTAACCATGACAGAAATAAAGGTTTTTGTGTTATCATTCATATATGAAATGCATACGTTTACATGTAAACTTTTGAGCACAGCTGTACGTATATATCTCAAGTTTTTTTTTTTAACAATATGTTGCAATCTAATGACATGGATCATGGCGCCTGATTGAGACCAAATGCACCTAAGAAATGTATTACTCTTACTCTTGTTCTACATGTAACATGGTGATGTGTTCTCTTTGCCTTCATATTTTAATGGCTTGTATTGTAAATATGTGGATGTAAATTGTTGGATTGTAAAATATGTAATATTTTCTTATTGTGCACTGATTGAACGGTTGGGGTGCTGCCCTTTAAAAGGAGGTGCCCCTCCCACAAACCTGTCCCTGAGGAAGGCCATGTCAGGCTGAAACGCGTTGGTGCATATTTTAAGCTTTAGCCATTTTCTAATAAAGGCTTTTTAGTCATTCTTTTTCTACAGCAGTGTGCCTTGGATTTTTCTTTGGGAACACATTCTTGTCTGTTTTACACTTTTCTACCCAAAGAACCAGCCTTTTTTGTTGCAGCACCTAAAATGTATTTTGTAACATTTTCATTAGATGCACCAATCAGATTCTTGTAAGTGATACAAAGCTAGCTGTAGTTGTTAAATCATGTTGTTTGTGTGTAACGGAGTGTAACAGCCTAAAATGATAATTCAGGCCTTTATCCCTTATTGTTTTTTGTACTTGAGTAAGTCAACTGTTAAATTATATTCACGATTGTATAACGTACAGAAAAGTGTATGAAGAAAGTGTATGAATTGTTGAAGTATTGGCATTGGACTACAGGTCAATGCCAAGTGACTTTATAGTTTTCCAACCAAATGCATTTTTTGTACTCTTTGTTGTCATTAAATAACTTCTGTTCAGCGTCCACAGTCCTACAGACGATGACAGGCCCCAGAACATACTGTATGAGTGAAGTGGCCAGAAACCAAAACGGAAGAATGTTGCGTGAGCCCCTTTTCTGTCTGGTACAAATCGTATGGGCTCCGAGTTTTGACTGCAAACATCCCCGAGCTACAGAATCAAAACAGTTAATCATTTCATCTTCTCTATGTGATTCTTCTGTTTTCTTTGCGTGGATGTTCCACCGGGGCACTCGCACGCGCCAATTCAAGGAGCGCGTCCTAAGGCAACATATGCCATACGCTCTCTATATGCGGAGAGGACATTTTTGTACAGTGAGCGCGGGTTCATCCGGAGTTGGCTGCCGCATGTTTGCCTGTAGAACTGAAGCTAAATTGTGTCCATGTGGCAATATATACATAACATGACCAGCGCCCATTTTATACATTTTAAATATAAGCCGGCAGCAGCGGGACAAGCTAAGTATTGTGCTTCTGCGCATCTATATTAAGCTAATGGCGAAAGTAACACGTCGTCTGTTTGAGGTTTTGGCAAGCTTTGATGACATGTCTTCCTCTCTTATTACACTACTTACCGAGTGAAAAATTGCTGCTATAAACTACTCATCAAATGGTTCCTGGTTTCCCATATTAGACCTACCGCACGCTAAAGCTCCTATTGACATTAGCGTTATGCGTTTGGGGGCAAAGAGGAAAACAGTGATGAACTACTCTACAAGCTGTGGACAGTGATTAGTAAAGCAGAGCTGGCTGGACCGGGTCTGCAGGAGATAGACAGTGGGGAGGAAATAAATCAGAAAACGCTGTCTCGAATATTAGGATTATGATCTATTTTTGTCATAATGAGAAAAAAAAGGCAAAAATTGGACTTTTTCGGAGAAAGACTGAATTTGTTGGCAAAAAATGTCTTTATCACAGCCAGATGGATGACCTGTGTGATTTTGTAACATTTCGTGCCCTCTTGGGACATGGCTTGATGGCAACTTGACGATAATATTGTGCAGCCCTAATCTAAAATAAACATATCTCCACTTGTTAATTACAGCAAATGGGAAATGTTCACAGCAACTTGACTGTCAGATCATATCAGGGATCGCGTAAGTAATTAGCACAGCAAGAGAAGAGTTTTGTTGCATAATGGCCATACGGTTAATCGGTCATTCAGTGTTCCCACTCTTTACTTGTCATTTCCAGGATTTTCCATGACATTTAAAAGTGCAAAAATACATAAAACATTGTGATTAGGTATTTGGCGGTCCTCTCTGCCCTCCTCGCTCACCAGCGCCCCCTTTGAATGCGATCTAATAATGGCTAAAGCCTGTAGCTTTTTGGTCTGAAGAGATTCAAGCTTAGACATGTAAAGCATACATTTTCGTGGGAAGATGGTAAAATGGTGGGGCTTCGGGGCTCCTCCCCTGGGAAAATTTTGAAATGGAAGATACTTTTAGCCGTGTTCTGGAGCAGAATGAGCTCGCCTTTAGTCTGGTGTGGTGGGCAAAGTATCACATTACATTTATTTACAAGGACAAAATCTGTTTTTCCATGACATTTTTAATTTTTTGTAATTTTCCATGTGTTTTCTATGACTTGAAAAAAAGGCAGGTAATTTCCCAGGTTTTCCATGTAGAGTGGGAACCCTGTCATCTGTTGACTTCAAATTAACATTTCTATAGGAAAAACTAGCAATACTGTAAGTCAATACAGTATAGTCAATTTTTTCCTTCAGTTTTACCACTTGTATCTCTGGATAATTTACCCATGTTTCATTAGCTTATTGGGTTATGATTATTACTAATGAACTGTTAATGAATGTTGGCCAAAATAGAGATTTTACCCCATGAAGCTCCTCCTGACTACTGTAACTGTGTAATTTAACAGCGCTGTCTCTTGATGTGGCTAGATTGCACATAACAATAGCCCAATAATTGCTAATCAAAACATCTAAATTAGTGCGACAGGCCTTATTCAGAACAGGTTGTGCTTGCTTATATAAACTAGGTGCAGTACATTATTAAGCCTAATTTGATTGCATTTACCTCTGCCATCAAGAGAACGAGACATTCTTTCACCTGTTACTGCGATCCGCTCATCACTAATTCAGCCCAATTAATCCTGGCGTCTATTATCATCTCCCTAACGAAGCGTGAATCCTTGCGCCTCGAAGACCGCAGCAGATGCATGAGGGATACTGCTTCCGAGGCGAGTGGGAGGAGGAGGAGGGAAGACTGGGGATGTCAGTGGCCCGTCAGCGGCACCTCTGCTCACTGTGTCTGCCTCAGAGTTGGAATCTAGGCAATGATACAGCTACGAGCGTGCACCCATAAAACTAATCCACGCTGGGGCTGTAAAGGCTGCAGTGCGGTTCGAAAAGTACAACCTCAAATCCGGAACAAGTTAAAAATACAGAAATTCCTACTAATTCCAGAACTGCAACTAAGACCTGCATAATTTAATGTAACCAGCGTAGCTTTAAACAGAAGAGTACATCTATGTGAAGTCCCTTCATGAAACTAGAGATAGAATTTATGACATGTTTACATCCAGGACGGCTCAGAAACGGTCTGAAGATGGATAACGGAGTTGAAATTGGAAAATGTGCAGTTTCCATCTATGATGTAATAATATCTAGGAAATATGGATCAGAAGGCTTCAGAAGAAGAAGAAATGACCAAAATGAACAGGATGGATTGAAGTGAAATACTACTCCAGGTATACACAGTATATACGAGGGAACATTATTAGTACCAGTCAAAAGTTTGGAAGCACTTTTTATGTATTTAATGTCTTTTCATTGAAGACATTAAACTATGAATGAACATATGGAATTATGAAAGAAACAAAAAAAGGGTGAAAAACTCTTTATTCTTGGCGTTTTCTCAAGGAGCTGAAATGAGCTGAAATGATTTTCAACCGTCTGAAGTGAAAACCATTTCTGGCTAGCACATCATGAAGCTCATTGAGGAAATGTCAAAAGTGTGAAAAGAGGTATTCAGAGCCAAAGGTGGTTACTTTGAAGAATCTATTTCAACATTTTTTTGTTTAAAACATAATTCCACATGTAACATTATAAGAGCTGATGCCTTGCTGAGAGGTAAGTTTAGGCAAAGAGTCCGGGGCACACTGGCTGGTAAATGTATTAATTTAGATCTCTGTCATCAAAAGGTGATTTATCTTGAATAAACTGCAGAAAAAATAAATTACACATCAAATACATGTCAATCTAATTTTTTAGCAACATTTTTTGCATATTTTTGTTAATTTATTGACTTTGAAGCTACAATCGCTATTGTAAACTTACATATCTTCCAAATAACAGTTTCGGTATTATCTTGTATAGACGATATATCTCCCACAGTCTTTGTCAGGGGTTACCAATAATTCCACATGTCAGAGAGAAAGTACAATGTAAATAGTCTTGAAATACTAGAAAAAAACATAAACAAAGTGTTTCCAAACTTTTGACCAGAGCTGTGTAAGGTAAAAGATCAAAAAAGTACATTTTGATATGCCTTCTGTAAACATTTTATACATTTGGAAAACATTTTTGTGTTGTCTAAACTTTCTAGAAGTAAAAAATGCTACTTGTTGAACAAATTGTATTCAATATATAAACATTTGATGAGGAATCCATTTTAAATTTGACATTAGCAAAAACAAGAAGGCTCAAAGTCATTTTGAAAAGCTGAATTATTTTTTTCAATCTGGAAGTATGGGGTGTTGTTTTGTTTACAGCTCACACATCATTCCCTAACGACTGGACATGTAGTTTTGGTTATGTTTTTCATTCAGACGTCGACCGTAGACCATTTTACACGGCCTTGTTACTAAGTGTCGTTGTGAAAAGAATGCAACACAAACAGCCGAATGCGTGTGGGCACTAATCCAGCATTTACCACAGTCACCAAGGCCTCCGCGCAATGGACTCCTACCTTTAAATGCAGGGAGAATGCAAACAATAGGCTTAAAAACACACATATAAAAGGCATAATTTGGTTTTATATACCGAGTGTGGGTGGGTGAAAAGGCTCCTTGGCAGAGTGAACATTGTACAGAGAGTTCTTGTCTGGGCAGTTGCTCGCCCTGAGGGAGACACACATGTCTGCTGCTTAGGCCCCAGTGGAAATCAGCGACAGCGAGACAGGCCTGTTCTGCAAGACATACATTGGTCTTCTTCAAAACGGCCTGCTTCTTATGTAAAAGTGTGGAAAGGGGCAGGTAAAGTAGTGCTAGTAGTAATAGAGTTTGTAAAAGTACTCAACTCAGCAAATGTTAAAAGTGATAAATTAATTCAAGTTAAAACGAAAGGGAATTGTTTTGAGACATGTCTTTGATAATATTGTATTGTAATTAGGTATGGACAATATTAAGGTGAGACGTGGGGTGGACAATTTCGAGATTCCTGTGTAGTTTGGTCCCTAAACATCCGAGCTGCTTGTGTTTAAGGAGAAAAATGATCAAACTCATCCTTTACGATGTTTATTCTATGAAGTTCTGCCAAGCTGCGGACAAGGAAATGACTCCAGCGGCACCTTTTTCCTTTGCATTTCGCTCCTCTCACCCGCGTGTCTGTCCAGGCATAAATATTGACATGTTTAGTGTCCACGTGGAGTGAGTAAAATCCACAGCAAGACGCTGTATGTCACATATGATAATATCCTTTCTGGGACAAGCCAGTGAAGGAAATACACAGACACATCTTGTGCATGCGCAGATGCTACTAAACTTTTAAGTCAATAATCAGCAAAGTTTACCAGTGTTGGGAGTAACTCATTACAAAAGTAACTAGCTACAGAAATATATTACTTTTTTCAGTAACTGAGGAATATAATATATTACTTCAACAAAATACAGTAATATATTAGTCGTTACAATTGAAGTAACTCAAGTTACTTCAAGTTACAAGTGTAACTCCCCCAAAATAAGATGCAGCACCAAATCAAGTTGGACACTGGTGAAGACAGAGGCTCATGCAGCAAACCTCATCAAAACAAAACACAAAAGAATGTGGACGACTGAGGAAAAGGACATTTTTAACTACACTTTTGCTCTGTGGCATTATCATCACTATTTTCAGTTCATATTTTGCCAGACGTAACTCAGAGTAGTGTAACTCAGAGTAGTGTAACTCAGTAATATGTAATATAAACATGTTACATTTTTAAAGCTGTAACTAGTAATATGGAATATATTACACTTTAAAGTAACTTGCCCAACACTGAAGTTTACACATTACTATTGCATCAAGTTCTTCCCTTCGGTAGCACCTACAGACTCCAAACTTTACAGTCTTGGACTTAACAATATTCAGAATATTTGTTAAGAGGGATTTATTAATATTTAATTCCTAGCCTGATTTATTAAGTTTTGAATCCCAAAAAATTAGGCAAAAACTTTTGCAGATTTATTCACTAATAAGTATAGTTATATAGTATGGTCAAAAACTAAACAAGATATCAAAAATCCCCTCTGAACAAATCTTCAACATTCTTCTAATATATCAACAAAACAAAACTACACATTTTAATCTGGCTTCATTGTAACATGCAGGAAGCCCTACTTTCCTGCCCGTGAGCAGAACACACACACACACACCACATACTGTGTACCATATATAGCGCTGCGCGGGTCCCTGCAGACCAAACAGAGCGGGCCCTATATAGACAGGACACTGTAAGGTCAGGAGGGGTCCGGAGCACCTCAGTTCACATCCGCGCCGCCCGCTTCAACAGAGCCATTCAGCGGCGCGTCGGTCTGGCACGCCGACCCCCGCGCGCTCGTCGTGCAAAGGACAAAAGAGTTACAGTGGGGCTCGGGAGGAGACCGTACGAGACGTGGAACGGCTGGCGGCACGGTTGACTTGATGCGCTGGGTATATGCTACAGTACACTGTATATGCGGCAGTTACAGTACAGTCTGACAATGGGGAGGAATGCTGCTTGTCACGACATTCCTGATAAACACATGTCTGGGTTAACAGGTGCAACGGTTCATTTGTTTCCTTTCAGACATATCCGGATACGAAGGCTGGGAGTACATCTAATTGCTATTTCTGATTAGACGAATTCACAATATATGTTTTAAAGTCTAAATTTAGACAAGCAATTTAAACGTGTTTCAATTCTTGAGAGAAGAGAGAAATACAATAATCCAGGGGTAGGCAACGTCAGACAAAATCCGGCCCTATATCATAGAACTTTTGCCCCCTCAAGAAAATTTTGAGACACAGTCTTAAGTGCCCACACACTAGAGGATTTTTAAGCTTTTGAGACTAAAGACCACACGCACTTAAGGACAGGCATGAGGACACACACACACATGAGGAGTCCCACCACAGATCATGCCATGAGAGAAAGTTTCTATTGAGCCACGCCTCCTCAGACTAAAAATCCTCCAGTGTGTGTCCAGCTTTACACATGCATTGGGAAAAAAATGATCATGATGTCTCAGATAAGACAATTGCTCAATGAAAGGACTTTGACTAGTTTCAATTCAGATTGTATTTGTATTTTTGTCTTGCCAAGTTTTTGTTGTTCTTTATTTTCAGTTAAATTGATGTAAGACAGTCCAACCAGGCTCAAAACGAACATACATTCTCCAAATCAAAGCACTTTTAAGTCATTTATCTCCATTAGGTCATATATGACGCACAGCACTGACATTTGTACAAAGTAGTGCTTTACTTTGTGCCTCAGTTGTGAAGTTTGGGCCCACACAAGGTCAACTTGCCTACCCCTGCAACAATCTATTGCAGCCATTCCCAAATTTGAAAGCATCGCGGCCCCCTCATTCGACCAAAGATCTCTTGGGGCCCTCTGATGACAAGAATTCACACTATTTAAAAGAAAGTGTAATGGCTTAATTTTACATACAAGATACAAGGAAACAGTGACAATAGGGTAAATTACATCATATGAAGAAATTCATATAAAGCTGATTATAAACTCTATTCATTTTGATGTGATTGGTTTGTGGACAACATGTGGTGATTGTGGCTTAGCATCTAAAGCGACATGGTCAGGTTCGCATGAGGTTTTTTTTTTATTTTGTGCAAAAACAATGATAGATGAGTGAAATCTTCTTGAAACAAGTCAATTTGCCAATGATTTGAGTAACTAGTTTCAAGAAATTTGCCAATGGGACACGTTTTTTACACTTCGTACAGTTTACTTGATATACTGTTACTGTACAGTAAGAATAATCCAATTCTTAATTTAAGTGTAAAAAAAACTTACCCCATTGGCAGCTTGACACTAGTTTCTCAAATCAAAGCTAAATGTGCTAATTTCATGAAGATTTCAGTTGTTTCTAGATAACTTTTTGCAGTGTCAACAATGACAAATCATCAGGTTTGCCGTGGAAAATTGAGTGACAATTCTATGTGTTTCTCTTCAATTCCTGCAAGAATATCAACTTTGTGTTCAACTAAACTAAACTTCCACACATTGAGACTAGATTTGGCTGCCATTACACTTCACTAATTTGCTTTTTGTGGCATTTTTTGTTTGGTGGTCTCCTCTAATATATGCCACGTCTCAAAAAAAGCTTGGGGAATACTAATCTAACTTTTACTTTCTTAGTTTTAGTTTGACTACAACATCACACAACTTTTTGGCATCTGGTGAGGTTTATTTTCACATTGAAGTTAGCCGTTGTTTACATAAACTCCTTTTCATCATCATAGGATGGAAGAAAACACAATTATGTGAGAGAACAACCACTCGGTTTGACCACGTAAGCAATAACTCACAGAATGTGCATCTCCCACATCTGTCCATAGTGTGTTGCATCCGAGCACAATTGAGGAATCATAAATAACTGCGCTCGTGGGAAATAATCATAAAGCTGCAGGTTGTAGGTTAGTTAGAAGGTTAATAACTGCTTCGATCTCAAATATTAACCCATAGGCCACAGCAGTTTTATTCTTGGACCCTGGGGAAATTTGAGCCGGCAACAGTAAATTACCAGAGCTAGTATGCTGAGGGGAAAGGACCAATAAACTGCCGGCAAATATAATGAAATCAATAAAATGCGAGCAGTATGTTGCAACAATTTTACACATCTATAGGAAAATGGCCTCTTAATTATAATTTACCTGTGTGGCTAGATAGGTCGAGATGGCGATCTAAGCTGCCAATGTTTTCTTGTCATATCGGTTTTGACTGTAGGCCCCGGCGAGATCGCGTTGCCTGTCAAAATGCCAGCATATTTATGTAGCAAGCAGAGAAGCCATACTCGCGGAAAGAGGAAGAGCGAGCGAGCGGTGGAGTGCACATACATCACCCTCATACCGAGCAGCACGTTCTTTACCCAAAGATAGAAGTGCGACTGGAGCGTTGCCATTACACATATTGTCCGAAAGAATTCCTCAATTTATCACTCTGAAGCGGAGAAAGACCAAACGGCCGAATGGAATTATTAATTAAAAAACGAGGCGCTCCGAGGCCACGCAAGATGGTAGTCGCCACGTTTTTTTTTTTTTTTTTTACTCGTCATGCGGGACTACAGCCTGATAATTCAGAGTCAGCAAACGCGGGATCAAAAGTGCTTCCAGTTATCTCCTATAGGAAAAAAAAGTTCAAAGGCAATTATTTTCCAGAAAGCTCCAGCCAGAAGAGTCCAAGTTGGAGGCATAAATACTGCATAAAGTCTTGGAGAGCCCAATTAGCCCCTGTGGTGGAACAAGAGGCTTCTGGGAGCTGTAGTTTTCCCGTATACGACTGTGGTCTGGGAGAGCAGACACAGATTTAATGGGATATGATATGTTGCTATGGGGCACTTGGCAACAGCAGGGCACCCAGCTGCCCCACTTCCTCTGGACGGAGTCTGAAGAAGAGATGAAAATTTCAGTGCGTAGAACTTTAATTCAGAAAAAGTTGTGACACGGGTAAAGTTTGCATGTTCTCGTAGACTTTCGAGGGGTTCTCTGGTTTCCCCAATACCTCTCAAAGCATATACACAATAGGGACCAGGATTCTTCTGGAAAAATAGATGCAGAAACTCTGTGGAGCGTATCACAATATTCTAGTTAAATAAAATCAAAAATAGTAAAATATCTCTCCCCGCTCAACAGTGATACATCAAGCCAAACTTATTTGAAATCTAAAAAGGTATGGCTGTTTTCGTGTGGAAAACTGCAAAATACATGTTATGTTTACGTTCTGTGGTGAGTACATAATGTTTTATTCACTCAATGTTCCAGCCTATCCAGACGAGGAGTTGTATTTCCGATGTGGGTCTGTGAAATGAAGTTACAGGAAACACTGAGAGCTTTTGTTTATGTTGAATCTGCATCTATACAATCTCTGAACATCTGGACATACTGTAACGCAGCATCCACAGTCTATTTTCTCATATAGTCTGCGTTATTTAAGGCCAGCTGCTTCGGCTGATAAGAATGCTCAATGCGGTATGATCCAAAAAAACACTCACTCCAAGTCATATGGAATGGGGCGGGGTACGCACACAGGGCCAAATACCTGGTCTGAAATGAAAAGCAAGAAGAGAGAGGCTGATAATGAAGAGATGAGCAGAAAGGCCAAAGGAGGAAAGGCCTTGAGGTAAACATGTTAAGTTCAGGGTAAGGGTATATGACTTGAACAGAATGTATTGTCCCGGACAGCACGAGGCAATAAGCTGGTCAAACATGTGACATGGGGAAATCTAACTTGCCATCTCTCGTTTTTTTTTTTTTTTTTAAGAAACGCAAGCCGCTATCAAACCACGGTAGCATGACGTTATCTGTAATGGAACACAAATCCACAGTCTGCGGAGCTACTGTATATAACCTTGTCTCCCGTCATTCATATGAATTTGTCTGTGTTTTTCTCATCATCGCTCCCTGTTTAAAAGCCAGGACAGATTTAAATCAGAAAGCAAAAGGACAGCGTTTTGGGCCGAGTCACGAAAAGCCAACAAAAGGTGCTAACATAATTGATGTGGTTAAGTAGCTAAGTGACCGCTAGCAACAGGCAAAGCCAAACACAACAAACAAACAAAGCAGAGGCTGTGTATGCTAAAACACTTAGAGGACGGACTGTCAGCAACATGGAAAACTCAAGAAAAACAAATTAGACAAGCTAAAACTCTCTTATTCTTGTAGACAGGTCGGCAATGCAGGACAAAAAAAAAAACATAACAGTGGCGCAAACAGAGCGGGAGGCTTTGCTGTTCGAATCCCGCGAGAGTGTTCTTGGGCAAGACACTTCACCCACCTTGCCTCCAGTGTCTGCAGAGTCTGGTGTATGAATGAGAGTGTGAATGGGTGAGTGGTTCCTTGACGTAAGACCCCAATCTTTGTTGTTTGCAGAAGAAATTTGATTATCCAGAAAAATGACAGCCATCAGGATTTGGCTATAATGGCTTCAATTGATTGAGATACAGTGATTCTGCTTGCAGCCCTAATGCAAAGTCACAAGACGAAACTGGCCTAGTTAGCACATTAGACATGTAACAATACTATAAAGAGAGCATTATCCTGCAGGAGAATTGAACTAAGCCCACACTATGAGGGAAAACACAACACTGGAGCTGTTCGGAGACTAAAAATAATTATTGTCTTGTGCGTAGCCAAGCATTGCCTCAAAAGCCGGCGATAAACCACCATTCACTCTCTATCAAAACATTATTGCTCCAAACGCGGAGTCCTTTCTTGTCCGGCCGCAAAGCCCCTTGAGCAGCTGTGTCCGGGGCAAACTCATCTCCGCGGCGGCGCATCAAAAAACAGCTCCCCGGCCAGCTGCAGCGGCCCAACGCGATCTATCATTACGCTAATGGGCTCACGATTAATGTTAACATGCCTCCCCGGTTCTTATCGCCGCAATCTGCAGGTCACCGCCGGCCGCTCATAATAGAATTGACTTCTTAACAGGTGGCCTTACACTTTTCATTTGTGATACCCTTTGTTAGACGCTGCCCATCCATCTTTCTCGTTTTGTCCGGTGGCCCGTTCTTCACAAAAGGAGCTTAGATTTCAGCCATTGTGGCACCGTATAGATTATGAGCTATAAGAATCAGATGGGAAATTAGCACCCCCTATAAGATGGGCGCAGGGCATATTGCTTTATCACTTAATCCCAAAGGTGTGACACGGTAGGACATCTCACACAATGCATCACACATAAGCGCGAAACAGCAGGACATTCCACACAATGTACGCATACACGCCCTCTATTTAGTTTGGTAGATCTCACGGATTAAGATTAATGATCATATAGCACAGAAAGGTAATATAAGAAAGGCTATGGCTGGGTATGTTAGCGATACCTTTTATGATACCTATACTAAACTACTGGTCATCGAGGATCATCAAATAGAACAATAAGGGTAATTCATTCCATAAAAGACTATTTCTTTCCATTTTTTTATCGTTTATTTGAACTGAAAACACCAAGAAACTCTTCATTGTCTCACCAAAACAGAATCTTCATACAGAATGTTCAGCATCTTCACATTAATGACTCAAAATTAATATGTCTATAAACACCAACCCTATAATATCACTATAATAAACAAAGCAAATTGCTCTATTACAAAGGCACAAAACAGTGGGATTGCTCAAACAATCACATGTAGCACACGCCCTCTATTGAGTTTGCTTGCAGATCTCAGAATGAACCTTTAGAATGGGGATATGTAAACTAAGCTGTGATACTGACTTTCTGACCTTCTTGTGTCAGTTCAGCGCACCATACAGTAGTGTAGGTAGGTAGAGTATGGAGGAAAAAGTACTTGAATAAACGTATTGTTGTTGTTGACATCACCAATAGCCTGCAAATGTGGATCCATATAGTAAACACTGGGGGTATAGTAATCAAAAATGATGTTACAACACAATAACAATGAGAAACAGTCCAAGTAAAAGTTTAATTTAATGTCAATTTACTCTCAATCCCCTCATGTACAGAGCAAAATCTACAATCCAAAATATAAACACAAGACTTAAGTGTGCTTGAGGTCGGCTGGAGTGGACAACAGTTTGTGAATGCAGCTGGATGCAGAGCGAGGCCGGGGGAAGGGAGATCAGCTTTCAGCTTCCTGTCGGCCCGGTGGGTGAAGCCGTCTTTCAGTCAGCTGGACCTGGCCTGGAGACCCTGCAGCCTCCCCCCTGACGGAAGCACGCCGAAGAGACTACGTGATGGTGTAAGTCGTATGCAGCAACTAAACAACTCTTTCGAATTGCAATCTACTCCAAAGGAAGTTGGAACTCACTGCCATCCACTTCAAATTAGTACTTTCTGTGATGCCAACTTCTCTTGCCCACAACATGCACTTTCCAATAATGTATTTTTAATGTGTTTGACTTTGGTCAGAGGAATGTAAACGGAGTGAAATCTAAAACAGAAAGCGACTTTGATACAGTTTGTGGGAAGACTTTTGTGAGAGAAGCGGCGTATACCACTCCCATAATAGCGCAGGCGGCTAATGATATACTAGGCCTTGTATTCCCACTATCATTACCGTGACTTTACAATGTATATGTGACATACGGCAGTGCAACTTGTACATTTTTACAACAAAGATAGCAGTATATCACGGTTTGTGCGGTCGTGTTTAATGTAAAGAGGCTTTTTATAAGACCGTGAATTCCAGGCTCCTTAGGGTTGACCAGCCAGAGGGCCTTCGCTGTGTGAATGCCGTAATAGTCTTCATGTGTGTGTGGGGGGGGGGGGTCTGCTCAGACTGCGGTTGCACGGGCATCGTTCGTACTAAAGGTTTCAGATCAAATATTTACATGGATCTACTTAAAGCGCGCGGTGAATGACGCAAGTTTACGCCAAACACAACAAGCTCTGAGAAACATTTCTGACAAGAGCAATGTGTCCCAGAATGGCTAAAAGAAAAAAAAAATACAATGCAAATATAAGGACAAAACAGATGACAGGAATTTGGTACATATATTTTTCCCCTTGTAAAAATATGTCTAGCCGTTCCATTAGAATTTTTCTAGATCCATTGTTTAAAAAGTAACAAAAGATGCAAAGTTATTGGAACATCTTGAACATGTCTAAATATACAGTTTGAAGCAGGAAATGTTTAAAGCCAGAGTTTATCTTGGAGCGCCGCAAGTGTCATTTTAGAAACTCTTCTCCTCAGCGCAAAACAACTTTGAGGGAAGTGAACGCTGAGCCTCGGAATACATTTTGACAACACTCATTGGCAAATCACAATGAAAGCCCCACTCAAATATAATTCAAATGCATAGAGTTTTTGTTCCGCCAAAAGAATTACGTCGAGAAAGCAAAACTGTCGCCTTACATTCGAGTAAGGACTCAGTAAAAAGGATTACAAGTGTGTTTTCAGTTGAGTAAAATCCTTAAATAGTAGGGCTGGGACAATACATTTTTGTTGCATACGATCATAGAGTGTACATAACAATGGAGGTACAAGGTTAGTCCTCCGTGAAGCCACTAAGCAAAACGATATCTTGTCCCAGCCCTATAAAATAGTGCTGTTGCTAGTACAAAGTGTAATATTTGGACATCTTTTTCTTGGCACGCTAATGGGTTGCATGTATTGAAAAGCCAGAGCCCTCCTGATGCTGTCCCCAAGACAACTCTATCCATGTATTTTGATGTTAAATTTGGTGGAAGGTCATGAAAGAGAAGTTGGGCAAGTAGAAGAGAACTGTAATATTCTGCACTACACAAAATTTATGATCAAACAGTAAATTAAGGCTATTATGTTTCCACACCTGCGCATATTTCCAAGACGTAACTATCTTAAATCTTATTAAAGTGTAATATATGGCAGAGGAAGACTATGGAGCCCTATCTTAGCAATAATTGGCTGTAAAACATGTGCGTAATCTTTGATCTCACATTTCCAACGGCATCTCTGACCGAGGCACCCCCACAGAGAGGTTATTTGCAATGCCTGTGGACATCCATGCCTTATTGTGCAGCTGATATAATGAAGGGAATGCCCTGCTGGCTCACCATTGAACCACAACCCATTAGCAGTATTAATCCATGGATTTTGAAGAAAAAGTCCCTAAACTATGACTTTAACCGACTGGCTGCGAGAACTGCTCAATTCCGTGACAATAAATTTATGACAGCGCTGTTGCCTAAATCCCGTATACGCGCTAATCCCAACAACAATGAATATTTGGGACACAAGAGGATAGAGCGCTTCTACTTTAGGCACATTCTCCACAGCGCCGATCACTCGGGACCTGTTTTTAGAACCATCCAAAAAACGTTTGGTAGAGAAGCAATCAAAATGCCGCGAGCTAATTAACATTACAACGGCTTATTATGGAATTCCTATGCAGATCCTCTTCCCAGTTCAGTGGGTTGTCGTCGCCTCAAGGTTTCCCTGTTACTAGCAGCGTAAATAGATAACCGAAATAGAGCACCACGTACTCTCACATGTAAAAAAAGAACAGCTAGCCTCTCTTCGGCGTCTGTGGACAGCAGAAGACATGCAAAGGGCCTAGATGTTTGGCATTTCGACCTGGGGGATAGTTTGTCACCCACTTAGTCATATCCCTTCCTTTACACCAGGAGTCCACGGGCGAAATCTGGCAATCTATCAGAACCATTGGCCCCTAACATTATCTTAATTCTAGCACTTTTTAAGTCAATTCTCATATTTAAGATGGTCATTTTTCTAGTGTAGTGTAGAACAACATTAGCATTTGAGAGCTTTACCTCAGGGCCACGATTGGGAGGTCTGGCCAGCACTTGGTCCTTTGACGAGAAAGAAAATCCCCCTCCAACAAGGCCTACTCGTCTACCCCTGCCTGCTTTACACCTTACCGTACTCAGTTTGGCAATTAAAGTCATATTACAGACACATTTAATCAATAAATTACGTAAAATACTAGCATTTATGCAATTACTGTATGTGTGGTGAGAGCTCCTTTGCTTTGACAACAGGAAGTCAAACATTTGGTTTAATCCTCTCCCCAATGCTTTGTCTTTATAATCCACTACAAAAATATAATTATAGCATAGCTAATCATTAGAAGCACCATTTTATATTTCTGGAAAAGGGCTGCACGATACTGAAAAAACAGTTTGGGCATATAGTGTTGCTGAACCTAAAATTGACAAAGAATGAGATCAGCTGAAACATGCACATCCTGAATTATTATTTATGAGTTATTCCATCAATGGATTTCTTCTTCTCTGATGGCGCAGGCGTATTCCAAGATGACAATCCCAGGATCAGGCTTGTATCGTGAAAGAGTGGTTTTCACACATGGATTGTCCACCACAGTATCCATATCTTCAATCAATCAATCAATCAATCAATTTATTTTTGTAACGCCCAATATCATAACAGAAGTCATCTCAAAGGTCGGTATGGACAAAAACAAATCAATATCAGACATCAATAATGATCAAGAATAATGTCGCACACGAATGAAATGTCTCGACCAGATGTAATGTCCCGTGAATAAGTAAATCACTTAGAGTAACAAGCTTAGAGTATTCCCCATCCTTAGACCTTCCTCTACGGCGAGGAAAAACCCCAAAAAACCAAGAACCACATGGTAAAAAAATTGAGGAAACCTCGGAGAAAACCAATTTAAAGGAAGGATCCATTTCCCTTGGACGGATGGGCTAGTCGTGAACTCTTAACTCCACTGAGAATACTTTGGGATGTGCTGGAGAAGGCTTTGCTCAGTGTCCACACTCTTCATCATCGATACAAGATCGTAGTGAAAAATGAATGCCACACTGGATGGAAATAAATCTTTGGACATTGCAGAAGCTTGTTGAAACAAAGCCACAGAAAATGGTGCTGTAATCAAAGCTAAAGGTGGCCTAATGTGGGTGTGACTGTTTTTTTGTGGTTACTTGTTTTTTGGAATGTTTGGCAAGGTAGCTTTAAATCCTATAATATCATATAATAATACCAAAATCATCACTACTAGGAGAAACATCACCAGAGGATCCACGCTATCTAACTTGCTAAGCCACGCCGACTTAAACAAAACGCAGAGAATTTAACCGAGCTCCGACATAAAGGCTTGGGTCAGATGGGACACATTAAAATAACATTGGACCGCTGGGGCGCTGGGGAAAGCGGATTGGAGCCATCCCAGCAACGTTAGGGTCCCAAAGCTAGAGTGAAAGGCACACGTGTATCAGCGCTAGTCCCCTCATTGACCTCCGTATTCTCCAGCTAATCACATTGTATGCGCCTATATAATTACCACACTCATTAGTGGGGGACTCCAGGGTTATCTTTATTAACCGTGAGGACTCTGTTACAGGATAGCCACATGTCACCGTTGCGTCTCGTCTTAATTAATAGCGCAGGAACGGACGGCCCCCGAACATTGTGTCACCTAATCGCTGTTGGGAGGATTAAAACGGCTCCTTGTCATAACAGCCGCGGCGTTTTGTGCGCGGCCGTTCATTACGTGGTTGGAAATAGTCAGCTGTTCGCGCCATGGTCACGGTTGGAGTTAGGGCTTGGCCTTCGGGGCTTGGGAATTCCCTGGAAAGAATAAATAAAAGAATATAGCCGCGTGTCGAGGGTAGCTCAAGGAAAATTAAAGGCATATTGTTCACTCGCTCTGGGGGACACTACTGCAAACTGAGCACCGGCAAAATTGGGAAGAAATGAATGCGGTATTGATTAATAGGTTTTTCTCTGATTACCTTTCCGCAGCCCTTTCATCTGGGGCATAGCTCTATATTAGAGCTATACTATTGCAAACCTGCTGAACGAACAAAAAAAGTAATATTACATGATCATCAAACTCATGCGGAGGCCCCATTGGAACATATAGGACGCAGCGAAGGGAATACTGTATGTCTCCAGTGGTAGGTCTGGCAATGCCCTGGGAGTCGCCTGATTTGCACTTAAATGGGAACGGGATCTTTGGGATTGATTTATTTATTTGAGTCATTCAAAAAGCTGGCTCATATTTATTCAGACTATACAGGGAGCAGTATAGTACTGTGTATAACCAATCACTGGGAGGCACTCATTAATGCTTCCAGGTTTTATTAGTTACAAAGAATTGTGTGTGTTGATAAACGGTTTCATTTTTGAAAAAACTAGTTATTAGTAATAAAATCGGGAAAAATACAAATTTTGTCTTGATTTTTAGGGTTCAAAACTCAATAAATCAGGCTAGGAATTAAATATTGAAAAATCTCTGCGAAAAAACCTTCAAAAATATTGTTAAGTAGAAGACTGGAAAGTTTGGAGTCTGTCAGAGCTACTAAAGTGGAGATGTTGTCGCCACACTGTGAGAAAAATGCATCTTGAGAAAATGGTCATTGATGTTGCAATTTCCCGTATAGGTAAAAGTTCTTCAGTCTTCATCTGTACTTTGTAGTTGGTGTAGGATGTTCGCTCTTTATCCAAAAAGCTTTGTCAGCAAATGAGCAAAAGACTGGAGAATCTTTGCCTATGACTGAGAACCTACACAGACTTTCCCATATCTCACTCTAAAGCTGGACACACGCTAGAGGATTTTTAGCCAGATATTTCAGTCTTTCTGAGTCTGAGGAGGCGTGGCTCAATAAATCTTTCTCTCATGCCATGATCTGTGCTGGGACTCCTCATGTGTGTGTACTGTATGTGTGTCCTCATGTCGGTCCTTAAGTGTGCGCGGTCTGTGCCAGATTTAAAATCTCTAAAGATTTAAAATCCTGTGGTGTGTGGCCAGCTTATGAAATAAAAGTTGGATTTAATTGAAAAATATTTTCAATGAATTTGAAAATGTTTCATGTTCCTTTAATCATAATGCCATACATTTTTTAGATATGGAGAAACATGGAATCAGTGCAATAACTACACTCCTTTTTGTAAAGATTAAGTCAAGTATTTGTCTCCAGGTGAAAGTTTATCTGTTAAGAAAGCAAATTGGACCAAAAACATATCACTGAATTTTGCCTGCAGTGTCTCCCCTTAAGAGACGCTCAAATTTCAGACCCATCTCAAATTCCTTACATCAACCTGCCGTCTAGGATTTTTCTTTTCAGAAATAAAATAAAGTGCACAACTGTACCTCGACAATAATGACTTGACATCTGACACATACTGACCCAATAAAGTTGCCAGTTTTTGCTTGTTCCTCCTTTACCGCTCTGACACTTCCCCGCCCACATGTCATCCCTGCCGATGTGAGGCTTTATGAAGCATCTAATAAAAACGAATTCCGTACATACTAGACGCCGCACACACCCGCTACAGCTCACTCGCTGATGCGCCACAACTTACTTAAACACATTTGGGTGTGTCTGTGAGGACTTTCATATAAGGTCTTCTTATAGAGAGCTGATCCACCAAGGCTGCGGTTTTAACCGGCTTTGTTCTGTGCTACTGGGGGAATAATGGGGCTGGGAACGTCTCTGGGGAAAGGCTGGAGCCCGGCACGGAGAGGAGGGAGGAAATGAGATCCAAAGGGCTGGAGGAGTGGAGGTGGGTTAAGTAGCAGGTTAGTGGCTGGTCAAATAGTTGGCAGATGATGAGAAATGTGAGTGTAGTAAAGATTATCCGGGCAAAAGAGACTAGACTGACTGCATATCTCAATGGGTAAAGTGTGAAGTGTTTTCTAGTCTTGTAGTATTTGATTCATCCCCATCGCTCATCGCCACTAGGGCAACCTGTGAGGAGTAGTGGGCAATGTATCTCAAGATTGTTGTGCTAGGTTTGGTTAGGAACACCTAAAGGACTAGTCTATTGCAGAGGTTTTAGGCTGAGGAGGTAAATATACAAAAAAAACCACACCAGACACGGGTTGAGCACGCCAACTCTGCACATCACTATGGGAGACAGGCCCTTTCAGATTGTTGCCCCCATGTCTTCTTCCCAGCGTTCCTGAAGGCTACCCAGAGTGTGGAGGTCTAAAAATAACTTTTTAATGTCGTTGTCTAAAGTATTTCTGCTGTGCTCTTTTCCAATATTGTCTCAAAATTAGGATCTTCAAGTTTTGAGGAGGAATTATAGAAGCAAAGACCTCTAGTAGTCATACCAAGATGTATATCAAGATCACAATGCAAACAATATGTATGTAAGATGACATTTGATCCAAATTTACAAACCCTACCCAAATTCTACACAGTTTTGGGGGAACAAAAGCATCAGTCTCAAAGTAGGCTGCTGGAGTCACCGAAAAGAGGTCACGAGCTGTTTTAAATGGGCCACAGAAAAGGTGTGCACCCAAAAAAAAAAAAAAAAAAAAACTAGGCCAAAATTTTCCAACAAAAAAGTAACCCAGCTCGAAGCATACGCCGAACGACACAATCTGGCAACGGCGTGGAAGCGGTGAGACGCACTGAGTGCCTGGTGACTGATGCACAGCAGGTGAAGGCGATTAGTGGCGTGGAT
The DNA here is from genome assembly GCA_900303255.1 of Lesueurigobius sanzi. Classification (NCBI taxonomy): domain Eukaryota; kingdom Metazoa; phylum Chordata; class Actinopteri; order Gobiiformes; family Gobiidae; genus Lesueurigobius; species Lesueurigobius sanzi. The sequence goes on from OMNZ01029552.1 coordinate 54,592, forward strand.
TTACAGGCATGGTGCCAGGCAGGTGGAACATGAGCTAATGACTGAGGGTAAGCAGGAGACCGGAATAAAATGGTCTTCATTATAGTATTATAAACCCCAGTGTGGAGCAGTTCTCACACTTTTCACACCAAGTACTTTAAGAATTGATTTGGTTTCCAATAGAACCAAACCATGACTCAATTTGATTTAACAAAGGATTAGTAGTGAATTAATAGCATGGGACAAGTGGAAGCATTGGCATTATACAAATATGTTATTTCAGTTTTCAGACTATATGGAAAGTTTAATCTTCCAAGAAAGGCCACCACCCAAGGCTTGCACCACTTTCAGGAAATTCTACATACAATTTAACATACAAACCCTGCAAAAGCAATTTTATATTTTATTCACGGTTTCGAGCAACAAAGAAAGGGTTATACATCTCCGTTATGAAATCTGCTCTATAGTTATTCCATGAGATTAACATTACTATTCCACACAGAGGTCTTCGTAACTGCAACTGCTAGATTTATTGAATAAAAGTTTAAATTTGAACGGTTGCAATTCACAGAAAAAGTGAATTACAATTTTTTTTGGCAAACAATTAATCAGTTTTCATGAGGCCTGTTCACACTGTAGCAGCTCAAATCCCAATCAGTCTCTGTCCAGCCCCTAGTTAGTACTAACCACGATCTAATAGGCTTAACGCCCTTCAGTCTGGCCTGCCTATATGCGCCGTTAGCCCTATAGCTATCTGGTTAGCGCTCGCAGAAACCTTAGCCCTGCCCGTGTTCGCCAGCTCTGTCTAATTGAGTGACCTGCTGGGTTTGGAGGCTGGAGGGTGTAGCTTTACCACCGCTAATGATCCGATCTCTCTCTGAATTAAGCCCAAGAGCTGTCTGTGGCGCCGCCTCCAAAAGTCATAGCGGCATGAAAACTCCTACGTAGATCCCGACCCCGCTGGGGAACGGAGAGACTGCAAAAAAAGACGAAATGTGGAGATGGAAATCAGAAGAGAGAAAAAGACTTAAAAAAAAAAAAAAAAGTGAGTAGTAGTATTAGTTTACTTCTGCCAGAAAGATAAGATAAAAAAAGCATCCACAGTACATTGAGAATACAAACTTGTGCGCAATTAAATCAATTCCCTCTAATGCAGACAGGGCCATCCCAGATCAGGAAATGCCAGGCAGAGGATTCCCGGGGGAGAGCGTCCGCCATTGTTCCCAAATACTCCAAGCGTACACAGAGAAAGATCTAATTTAATAAAGCATTACTTTCCTCTGCTGGGAAGGTGCATGATTTCTTTCGTCTTTTGTTCTGCTAGTCTCCGTTGACTTGTCGCAGCCCACTCACTGTTGGTACAGCCATCTCATTACAGACTACAATTACAGCATTGGTGACATGCCTGAAAGGACAATTGAATTAATAGCGTGCTAATAAAAGCACTATTGGACCGGTATAAATATGAATATGCTAATTGGACCACAAATGTATGTTGGCATGAGATCTATTGGGGAAAAAAGGGGTTGCCTCAATTAAACAATTATGAAAATTTAAAGGGAATTTCCCAGGTGCTATTGACAAAGACACTGTTGCTAAGACTTGTTAATTTTGGAGGTGGTTCACGGCGGTGCCAAAGGGGGAAGACTTCGTAATTTATTCTAATTTGTTCCAGATGAGATGGCTCCCAAAGGTACATTCACCGTTTTTAATACTATTGGTGCGCAGCTGTTAAGTCAAACTGTCAGGAGTGTCATGTAAATAGACAACTAACAACAATTTCTGTAAGCTGTTCGAGTATTTGACTGAAGCAGTAGTAGAAGAGGACTACTTCAGTGTTTCCCATCAATAGAGGAGACTATGCCCCCCCCCCCCTCCCATAGTCAGTAAGATGGCGAATAAGTAGGCATGAAAAATCACACTTTTTGCTTTTGAAATTCTACATAAATGTAGAAATATTTACCGTATTTTCCGGACTATAAGTCACACCTTTTCTCATAGTTTGGCTGATCCTTTTTCTTCTTCCTTATGCATTTGTTGCCTGATGCGACTTATAGTCCGGAAAATAAGGTAATATATAAGTCGCACCTGAGTATAAGTCGCACCAGGCAACAAATGCATAAGGAAAAAGAAAAAAACATATATAAGTAACACTAGACAACATTCATATATAAGTCGAAGGACCAGCCAAACTATGAGAAAAACTGTGACTTATATTCCGTAAAATAAGGTAATATATATGTCTGGTATGTTACTTTAACATACCAGACACCTATTCAGTTGTTTATGCTTCATGTAGCTGAATAACCAGCATTGTGTTACGTTAGCACACCGTAAACCTATTGTGCCAGTTGTTCTCTCTTCTATTGTTATTAATATAACTTGTCTTTCAAGATGAAATGGTCTCAGATTTTTTAAAATAAATTTCCCCCCAAAAAATGCGACTTATAGTCCAGTGCGACTCATATGTTATTTTCTTCTTCATTATGCATTTTTTGGCTGGTGCGACTTATAGTGCAGAAAATACTGTACTATAGTGATCCATAAGAAATGCATAACAATATGTTATTTTTACCCCAAAGACTTGGATTAACAAACGCCTGCACACTCACTCCAGTAAACCGCATTTATTATTGTGACATCGTTCAGGTCAAGGTTAAGGTCATGACATGGATCGAAACGTTGTTTATTGGAGTAAGTGAGCAGGCTTTTATTCATTCTTTGATGTCCACTGCAGTAGCCTTGCACCTGGTGTTGTGCGTATACCTTCACTGTTTGCACATTAACACAGATATTACATCACTGAGGCCCCCATAGTTTAGGCAGAATTCTGTTGGAAACTTTGTACTTTATATGAGAATAAAAAAACCAGGACTACCCCTGACCTCAACCAGGACAGGAAACAGCTCCAGGGAACCAGTGTTAACCAGGACTAGGACTGAGCAAGGTCGAAATCAAATGTCAAAAATTAGGGCATAAGAAGGTTAAGACTAAGGATGAGCTTGGTTGTAATAAATACCAACTATGACTAAACCAGATGTAACTAGATGTAACCAAAGTGCATTTAAATATCTCCTAAATAATCTTACCAGCAGCAACGTTTTGGGAGGTTTGTCAGATTCGTGCCTCTGTCATCCGGAGGGTATGTGCTTCCTTTTGCAACGCGTCTACAGGGAATGGTGTCTTTATCCCGTGCCGCTCCATTAGCCGACAATGGAAGTGTGCAGGCGGACATAACTGCTGAGGTCACAGCCTGTTCCCTGTGCAACAATGTGAAATATGACACTAAAGTTACCATTGTTTCCTTCCAATATATTTTCTCTCTATGAAACATGTCATAGTTCAACGGAGAGCAATCACATGAAGGAGAAATGGAAAAAATATGGCTTTAATTCGCTATGCACTGAAATCAGGACATTGTAGAGGGCTTTGGCAGAGAATTTAAGATTTCCTGCTCTGGAAATTCAAGTTAAATCACATCAAATTCACGTTTACACATCCTTCTCTCATAAACAAAATTCATACCCGACACCTGATCTTTGTTGTAAGATAAAAGAAGTTAGGCCCAAAATATATGACAATACATTTTAATATATTAGGGGCTAACTTTACTTTACTGAAAGAGATGTGTGCTTTATTTTGGTCACATGCTGCAGGCCTAAAACTGTATGATGTTTCTTGCCACTGTTTGTTTTCCTAATCCTTTTCTAGTTTATGCAAATTCATGCCAACTTCCACTTCCGCTGGGCTCATTTCACAGCCAGCTTTTGTTGCGCTATCGTCATTGTTTGGTTGTAAAATAGCTCTGGAAATAAGCCGGCGAGGTGGAGCCCGTCTCACTCTGTCCCCTCTTGTCTGTCTGTTCCCTCGATGCCGCCGCGAGAAGCACGTGCTCCCCAAACCACAACTTCCTGGATTGAGGGCCAGTTTGCGATTGGCCGGGCGCAGTACATACCCACGGCACGCCCACTTTTTTCCAAAACGCTCAATGAGGTCCGTGGCACCGGTCTCCCTCTTGGCCTTTCTGCCCGGGCAATTAGAGGTTTGGATGTGGCGTTCTGCGACTGTACAGCCACCCACCCACACACACACGCTCTCTCGCAAACATCCGATGAAAAATAACCCAAAATACACAAGTGCACACACTGCTGCGAGAGTCAGCACATTAGGAACAAGCTAGAGCACGGGACAGCTGCCAAGAGTAACCGACTTTGTCACAACACACATATCTCGCGCAAAAAGCTGTTGCAATTTTTTTTTGGGACTGAAAGATATAATTGTGAAGTTCTTAGCGTGGGACTAACCTCAACATGGATCTAAATGAAAGGCAAGTTTGGAGTGAGTGTGAAATCGAAATACAGCATGAAGCTGGTTTAAAATTCTGCATTCTGATCTACATTTTGGATTAGAGCAGGGGTGTCCAAATGCAGCCCTCAGACCAAAAATTATTGGTTCTTGTTAATTTGTACACATCACCAGAGACGCTGGAAGTTTAACAATCCTGTACAATTAAAATCTCAAAGATTAAAATTATATTGTGAGATGAAAACTTGCACTAAGGTTCCAGGCTAAATCCAGATGTGAGGAAAGCTTTAAACATCTCTTAAATGAACACAGTTGAATATTTGACTGAACTGGCCACCGATTTGTGGCCCTCCATGCCGTTTACACTTCAATATGCTGCCCTTGATGAAAAACGTTTGGACACCCCTGGATTAGAGTTTATGTATATTTTATTTAAGGTTCTATCTGGCATTTTTGTGGAAGTTGTTTGACAGTGGCACAGTTTGTTGTCTTGTGATCTGAAGGTCGGGAGTTCGAATCCCGGTCATTCAATTCAATTCAATGTATTTCGTATAGCCCAAAATCACAACAAAGTCGCCTCGCAGGGCTTCACAAGAAAAAGCAAGACAATTAGTGAATATTAATAGTCCTGGGACATCCCCTGTGCTTAGACCCTCCGTCTCGGCAAGGGAAAACTCAGAAAACCCATTGGGACAAAAGAAGAAACATTGTGTCCTTGTGCAAGACTCTTCACCCACAGCCTGCATGGACATAGTGTGAGAGTGATTGGTTGGGGGTGGTCGGAGGGGCCGATGGCGCAGATTGGCAGCCTCGCTTCCGTCAGTCTACCCAAGGGCAGCTGTGGCTACAATAGTACACTGCAAAAAGTGATCTCTTGCTTGAATTTAGAATATTTGACCTTTTTCTGAGTAGTTGTGGCTTGATAAGTAAAAATATCTGCCAATGGAAGAAGTATTTTTGCACTTAAAATAAGAAAAAGCATGTATTTTCAAGAAAATTTAGATTTGTTATCTAATTTTAAGTGCAAGTTTTAGTGCAAAAAATCTTCCATTGGCAGATCATTTTACTTATCAAGCCACAACTACTCAGAATAAGGTCAAATATTCTGAATTCAAGCAAATGTAACTTATCAAGAGAACACTTTTTGCAGTGTAGCTTACCACCACGGGGTATGGAGTGAATGAATAATGACAACAGTGTAGCACTTTGAGAAACTTGTGGCACAGGCTTGTAAAGCACAATACAAATGTAAGCCATTATTATTATTCTTATGTACACTAAATCACTTTTTAAAAGTTTTTTATGAGCAAACAAACATCACCTATTTTAATTTTGTTCCATGAGTCGTCAGTAAAACCTAAATATGTCAGAACTACACAGAATGCATCTATAGAACCTTATAAAAGGGGACAATTTTGCAACTAGCAATGAACATTTTGGATTTTTAGGCCAAGTAGAATGTAAACACAAAAATCTTCTAAAGTCTAAAGTCTTCCAAGCATAATACTATTACAAACATAAAGATCCAAGTATTGAGGGATATAATTGTATTTCTAACACTGAAAAGGTTATTTCAAAGTGTGAATTAATGTGGAGATTTTCTTTATTTTAGTCTGAAAACCTACACACGACCAAAAATCCCCGCAATAAAAAAAAAAAAAAAAGACTTTCCGTCTGTCATGTCTAGCCTAAATAAACCATTTTAAAACCTGCAGAACAGAGCATACATAAATAAAGATGGGAAAACCGCTGTGAAATAAAAGGCTAATCTTGTATAGGAAGCTTAGGGATGGAATATCCCTGTTTTATACAAAGAGGTTTTAGTCCTAAATTTTCAGTGTTTTTGTACTCACTGCGGCTTCCACCATGCGCCCTGTCTCCTAACCACACACTTAGCTCACAGTGGGCACCCATCGCGGACCACCTATACACCCTCAGCCACACTGCCATTCGACCTATGGTGAGGATCGAATGGCACTTTATAAACTGTATACAGAAGCAGAGGTGGAGATAGTCAAGAGCAATATTGTCTAATGATCTAAAATTAGCTGACCCGCGCTGCGGTTCGGGGAGGCGGCCCAGGAGGTTTGCTTAATATGGATAAAATTATATGAAGGAAATGTAAAACTTGACTTTTTTAGTAGTGCGTAAACATAGCAGGAGCTGTGGGACTGCGGAGGGGAATTCCCAGCGTCGAGCCTTCAGCTGACTTCTGTCAAGCATCACGGCACGACAGCAGGCGAGATTGGAAGCAATAAAAGCGAATGGGCCCTTGTATAAAATATATGAACGTGTCTGAAAAATGTTATATAAAAACGGTATTAAATTTATGTCACCAGCGCAGAGTTATAAGCCCGGTGGTAACGCAATACAAGTCAAGGAGAGGCTGCAAAATTGGACTTCACCGTTTTGCTTTCCTTTGCAGGGGATTTGATATAGGTTTAAATGCATCGAACGGGATTCACCGTGTCGTTGCCAGGTAATGACCTTAATCTTTCCGAGAAGATTCCGATCCAAAAGTGGGAAATACTTTATTTTTCCCCTCGGGGTGTGGAGCGGAGCAAGAGTGGAGCGCAACGGTATAGTGGCGGCAGGAAGGGGAGGAAGCGGCGGTTGCCAAGCCCTCATTGATTATGTTAATTAACCGAGCAGAGACGGCTGGCTTTCTGCGCAGCTAAAAGGAAAAATGAAGGACAGAGTGTGGCTTTTAGGGAACGTATTTTTGGAAGCAGCGAATTGACCCAAAAAATGAAAGGTGATACAAAGTAGGTGCAAGTCACAGAGACTGAGCGCACACTGACAATACTGTATAGTCTGGAAACAATCTCAAGGAGGCCAAAGTTTCAAATGGTAACAAATCAAGGATGAAAATGTAAAAAAAAAAGAAAAGGATAGAGATAGAGACCAAGAAAGAAAATTCCAGCGTGCTTTTAGTGTGGGTCAAAGATCATGAGAGAGTGCCAACCGCAACTGGACAGCGAAGAAAAGAGCTACTCTTTTTTAACCATTGTGAGACGCAATGACTTTGTGGCTCAATCAATATAGCTTTTACCCTTAGACCCTTAAACACAAAGAGCACATCAGGAGTAAAAGCTCATTGGCAACATGTGGGGGCTGAGCGGTTGGCCCACTCGCCTCACAGCAAGAAGGTCTCAGGTTAGATCACAGGGAAAGGTCTGTGTGGAATTAGCATGTTCGTCATCCATTATCCTCTGGGCGCTTTGGTTTCCCCCATTCACCAGCTATAGTCCTGACCGAATATAGCTCAAGATCTCAAGATGGCTCCCCAGGCGCCGCTCCTGTCAGGTTTCCCCACAGGCTTTGAAGAATGGGGCAAATTCAGAGGAAAAAATCCCACCAAGAAACAATAAAGTCCTTATGTATGGGGTGCACAATATGGGGCATGTACTGTAGATGCACAGCTACCTCACAGGAAATCTATCAAATAACAGCGTAGTTATTTGATAGATTTACCCTACTGATGATGTGTTGTTGCAATAGTAATTGTAAGTACAATTGACATTAAATAATAATTTGAGTTGACTTAAAATGAGATAATAGATCTCAGTTTACTTGAATTATTATTATTTAGTGTGAAAATATTATTCCACTGGTAATTTCCCAACTGGTAGATTTTTTTTGCATAAGTCAAAATCACTCAACTTTTTGGCAATGTACTAAATGCGTACACTGCAAAAAAAAGGAGAATTGACACGGCACTATGTAATTTCATCAAAGCAAAATGAGTCACTAATGTAGTTACCACTAAAACTGTAGTGTCATCAGAAATTTGTGCGACATTGTCCACTGGCGATCCACTCAATTCCAAAATAGCCTGGTCGTGGAGCTGACTGTTAGAGAATGTTTGATTAAATAAACAGAAGGCAGGATGCTACCCATCAATCAAAGGCCGACGCTGTACAGCACTGTCCCCATGTCCCTGACGGTCATCCAGCGAATACTGCTTTAATTATTCAAAACTCATGAAATTTACATCCAAGCTACATGAAGAATTTACCTCAATACAGTTGTCATGTTCCAGTATGTTTTTGCTTAGAGTCAACCGGGTCGCCAACCGGGTCGCTCCATGGTCAAAACATCTCATTATAAGAGCGAAAACCGTGGCTGCTGCTAGGGAGATGACCCACAAATCAAAGTCCCCAGTCGGACGGAGACATGCTTGTTTGGCACAGGCCCAGGGAACACATATGACTATTGTATTTTTAACGACTGCCACTTCTACCATTTCTGCTAGCTATGCCGAGGAAAAACATGCTTATTATTTCTGTTCAATTACGGACAAATTCATACCAGCTTCCGCAAGTACAGACAGAATTGAATGATTAGCTGCATGTGTACTAGTAGTAATGCATCATATTGTGCTTGCAGGCTTCTCAAACCAAAGCTTTAGGTTTAAGTTATTAGCTTTACAGGCATCTATTGCAGAACAAAAAAATCTAGCTAGCATCTAGTTTTCGATTTATAGACGGTATCTGTAGGGTAACGGTCATGTTGGAAGCTGTAGAAAGGGGGGAAACAAAAGAATGCTCCACAACTACTTCGGCAAATGCTGAATTATGGATGTATTTTCAGCCAAGTAAAGATAAAGAGATGAACAAAGGGGTTCAACGGCCCAAATCTGTATGTAAATAACAAAGAATGCTAACCATCATGCTAACAATAGCTTCATGCTACATGTCAACAGCTAGCTTTTTTCTCCTTCAACCACTGGATAATCTGATTCATTTTCTAACATAAGAATGTGTTTAAACATTTATATGGACACAATTTTGCATCAAATTTATGTATGTGTGTGCAAAATATGCTTATAGTCTGCCAGAAAACAATAAAAGAGTGAAAAAAATTGGGATTCCCATAACAAGTTTCCTTCCCCTTCGCTAGGCCACGCCCCCTGGTATGACACATTGCTGTGTGTATCAATATGTCTTCACATGCCGCTCTATCTACATGTCTGTCTGTCAATCTATCATATATCTTTCCATTTGAGTTTACTGGTTTACCACTGTCCTGATTCCTACCTGATGGCTGTAACAACACAGCAAAGCCATTTTTCATTGGACAACAAATAAAGGTTTAATTTCCCTCATCTTATCTATAATGTCAAATACATATAGTACTCAACTCCATAGACCTTTCCATCACTGCTACTATACAGTCCATGTTTTCAGAGCAGGTCATTAGTTGTGATTTGGGGCGCTGCGTTCTAGACGGACATAAATTTCAGACCACTGGTTTTCATTCAGACCTCGTTTTTATACCTCAAATATACGAGCTGCCACGTTTGGTTTGAGGCCAGGGATAAAGACAATAAGAGAAACTGCTTTTTTTTCCTTTTTTTTCATTTTTACTTGCGGGGGAGAGGAGGGGGGGAGCAGTGAGCCCAGAGGCACCCTGTGTGAAGCCAGGGTGCCTCTGGGCACTGCGGGCCTCATGCTGCGAGTGTGTGCATACAGAGGTAAATTGCTGATCAGATAGACAAAAGGCCAGGCACATGCTCCGAGGTGGTCCTAATAATCCAAGTCATTAAATATGGGACGGGGTATAGTACGTGGTATTTTGCGAGTGCGTCTGGGCAGCTTCTCGGTGGGTGTTGAGCTCCCGCGCCACCTCTGGATACTGCAGTTATTATGAGTCGGAGCTATTGGGAAATGCTTGCTCATTTTAATTACGAATGGCATGAATCAATAGTAGTGGATGGTAAATAATTAGATTTCTGCCTGTTGTATTGGCTTCAGTAATATTATGAATTGATTTTAGTTGAGGAATTATTATTTGCTGGAATTTGTATCAACTATACACTGCAAAAAATGATATTTATAATATTTTACCTTATTTTAACTTAATATAAGAAAAAGCATATCATTTGAAGTACATTTAGATTTATTATCTATTTTTTTAGTGCAAGAAGTTGTTTTTTCTTAATTTCAGTGCAAAAATACTATAGATCACTTTTTGCAGTGTATAAGTATGTTAGTTGGTACATTATAGTAGGTTATTGTATCAAAAGTGCTTTGTTGAGCCATAGACCCACCTCTGGCAATTTCTAAAGTGTAAAACGCAGGACTGGCTTCTGTTATAATAATTTGGCCTAAAGCTAAAGCAGAAGTTTGGTGTTTTTGAAACGTCAAGTGCCTGATTAAGATTTGGAACAATGAAAGGTTCACACGTTTGAGGTGTAAATTTTGGCTGAGAACAATGAAGGGAAAAAGGGGGGAGAAAAAATGTTATGTCTCGGCTCAATTCCACTTCACACTTGTGTTATCGGCTGGGAAACGCACCGAGCGCGAGTAGTTGTGATTTATACAAAGCAGGCTCCGGCACATTACCTTATATAAGGTCTGCCTCGGCCTGTATCCCGCCGAGCAGATAAAAGTCCAGTCGACATGTTCCATTTGTCCCTGGGCAGCCACATCCAGCATCCCCCCGTAATGACGTTTACGAGCTGACTGATGGGACAATACCCAGACCGCTGACTTTCACACACACATGATGCAGACTCCATTCGCTGCCTACTTCCATGTCAACAATATAGCATGGAGTAGGATGAACACGTAGAGCAGAAATATGGACTATGTTACACAAAGAGGAGTCACCTTGTTGCATCATTGGAGGTTGTAGGTCCAGGTAGCTATGCAACCTAAATGAAGGGTAACCCGAACCGTGGCTGGTTATGGTTATAGTTATAGTGAGGGCTAACGAACAGACTGAATGCTATTGTAACAGATGAGAGGATAGGGCTACGTACGTCAACGTATAAAAAATGTAATTACGATCACAAATATTACACCACCAAATGATTACAAAAATACCATAATCCAGAAAAGAACACTAACTTTGCAACATCCTCTAGAGTTTATCTGATTTTTTTTATCCAGTGTGCATAAGAGATGTCTATACAGTTTTTGATTGGTAGATGCTATTTTAGTTTTATTTAACTCTACCTGTTTGCAAACTTGCTTTCTTCTTTGATGGCGCATTTTCCGGACTTTTTGCCCCCCCCCCCCCGTGTGATCCTAGCTTAAGAGTTGTTGTAACAGGTAAATTTCTCCATAGTGAGATCAACAAAGAACTATCTTATCTTATATTGAATGTGTCTATAGTAATCCAGTTGCTAAAGTGAACATACTTGATGTCTTTAGCACTTTTTAATTGTTCAAGCTATTTTGCAAACGTTGAGGAATAATTGATTTGTCATTCATTTTTACAATTATGACTAAAATATTTGTGTTATAATTACACCAATTCTGTCTTCGCTTTGGAGAGTTGTACCCAATTAAATGATTTTGCTTAATTAAGACAGATATGGCTATGTCTTTTGGCTGGCCTATATCAAAGAATAGCCACGGCAGAGCTGGATAAAGCAGTATAGGCTCATTCATTATGCGTCAAAACTTGTGACACCAGCGTTGCTATCAGCCCACTGGAAGCAAATATTTATTCTTGTTGACCCGTGTGAGTCCTGAGGGATTGCGCCTGCAGGTACAGTATATAGGTATAGGTTGATGCTAAAAACAGTCCTGCATCGGTGAATGCAGTCAGTGTGCGCCGCGGGTCTGGGTGAGCGTATGCGGCGTGGGCTCAGATAAATGAAGACAACGACTGTTAGCCCCGGCAGCATTAACATCAATAGCTTAGAGAGCCTCATTTGTTCGGGCTCATTATGCGGAGTGATTTTTGATCGCAGCTAGATTTGTAAAGATGGTGATGGGCTTCTGACCTTTGGGGATTTATCGAAACAAAACAAACACTAATTGCGGCGCACGCTCGCATCAACAAGGATCCGGGCGATAAAGCCTCAAAAGCCTTGAGTAAAAAGTTCACCAAAAGAGTGCGAATGTGAAAATAGTAAGTAAGTAAGTAAAAAAACCTTTGAACTTTCGTATTGGCTGGATTTAAGATGGTGAGAAATCGAACTGAAAAGCTTTCAAATTAGGCTTGAATACAACTTTACTCAAGACGTACTATGTCAAAAAGGTGCAATAGCTTAGAGCCATTCAAATTCGCACAAACACACTTAGTAGAGAGGGGTATGTCTTTGAGCGGGCTCGGGAACGCCTCCGGACCCCACAGAAAGAGCTGGAGGAAGTGCACATGGATTGGGAAGTCTCTGGAGGCTGCAGTGTCTTGCCCAAGGACACAGTGACTGAAGGAGAAAAAGTTGAACAGCCAAACCTTAAAAGTGACTGGATTTTGGCGTTTCCTTCCTGCGACAAATCACCACTTATCTTTCTTATTTGTTACTTTTTTGTTTGAAGCCTCAGTCGCCACTTTGATACAACTCTCCACGCACAAAAAAGTGTGGCATTTTTTCAATAGTAATCTTAATAAATGGTAAGTAGGGTGGGTGGTATGAAGAAAAATGAATATCTTGATATTTTGGGGGACTTTCTTGATCACAATATTTCAGCAAAGTGTCAAAAATATGCAAAACTGTCTTGAATAAACTGTTAAAGTGCAGGGAAAAAAACACAATTATACAATATTTTGAAAGATTCCACATCAAATATTAGCATTAATTTGTGTTCTTTGGCTGGCATTTTGATATCTTCTTGATTTTTGACATTGGACATGTAAATCTGCACACCTTCCAAACAATTTTGATATTATCTCGTACTCGTAAGTGATATATTGCCCACCTCTAATGGTAAGTACTCAATCAGTGGTGCTGTGATTACTGTATGATATATAATATAGACCTCTTGTCAAAATTAGATCCTTAAGAGGTACTTGAGCGCAGACATGAAACAGATGTGTAGCAGCCCGCATCGGCATATTGACCCAGCACCAGCGAACGTAGCGATGTGGCTAAGTCAACTCCGCATAGTGTATACCATAACAGCTCATTAATGAAACCCACTCTGAGAATAGACGGGCAAGAGGGCTAAAATAAGCACCTGAGAAGAGATGTAGAGGTTTGGGTGGGGGAGCGGGGCGGGTGTTTGACATTCACCAAAACATATCACAGAAAAAGAAAAAAAAAACCTAGCAAGAGGCCACGCTTCTCAACCACCACAAATAGGGCTCCGCTTGTGTATGACAGCTCCGTTCAGCCACAGTCCGTCAGAGGCATCAGCGGGAGCGGCGAAGTGCGGTGTCTGCTCTGTGTACCTTTCGCGCTAATGTATTCCGTCGGCTTTTAAGCTCAGGCCTGTCAGAGTGAAGGGAGGAGAAAGAAGAAAAAAAAAAAAATCTTACAGTACACACTCTATCCCAACCCGGCCGCAGTGTTTGCCAGGAAACCATTGCCGCTGAGCTACTGGTAAATGCCTGGCGGTAGCGCTGGGTGGACTGGTGATAGGACGAGGGGAGATTGGCAAAGCTAAGAGTTGGGGCCTTAAGCGAGGCGCAACTTTAAGCTAATCTGGATGTTAAATATTATTGTGATGACAACGCAATTTCCCCTGTGCATCAATAAAGTGTAATCCTTTAGAATTTTGGATCAGTGATGAGAAGGAGAGCAGGAAAAACAGCAAATGCGCCTAAGACTGGGTTCCTTCCGTTTTAAGATAGATCACTATTGAATGAGAATGTTGGAATAAACAGTGGCCAGCAATACAAAACATGCTCCTAATGACCATCTAGACACAGAAAATGATATTTCAGCAGTGGGTAATCAAAGAATGGATTTGGATAAGGACCAAACCTCTTTAAATCTCGTATTTGGCTGCTTTTAGTCAACATCTCCATGGAGCCGAGCTGGAGACGTCCCTGCTCCCAGTAAAGTTACAATCATGTGGTCATTAGTCAGTTCTAACTACCGTTATGGACTGGGGAAGTTTTATATTGATCAAAAATGACATGGGTTGGTTGTAAATAGTTCATTTTCATTTTCAATGTCCATTTTTGTATCTTTTATTGTTGTTGTCTTGTTAATAATAGGACTATGGATGGAAAGTAGCTCATGGCTAAATCTGCCACATTTGCACAGCTGTACAGAGTGTTCATTGAAGTGATAGCAAAATGTGAATGGATAGAGATACATTTTAAAAGTAAACAACCTCCCCCACTCCCCTCTGTATTGGATCGGAAAGGCCCATGGCCCCATCTCCGTCTCAGTGCACAGGAGAGCTCGTCTCATTGGTCCACATGAATTCAGCAAGACTCTGAGATCAGCCAAGTGAGGGACTTTAGGAGCATAATCATTTTTAGTTGCTTACTTTAAATCAAAATTCAGCCACAGACAGTCAATTATATGTATTCTATTAATACATAGCCGTTCTTTCCAGATGAACAATAAAGAAAAGCAAAGAAAGCATCTAAATGTCTAGTATTTATCCTGGAGTCCAAGTCCGGCTGAACTGCTAACGCTTGTTTTTTCGCTCGTCCAAGAAGAACAGGCACGTGAGTCCAACTATCTTTCTAACACTGGTTCCTGGAGCTCGAACGTACAGCATGGGAGGTAAAGGTCTTCAAAAGCAGGAAGGTGCACGCTGAGCCGCTGCCATGGCCAATAGGACCTGCTTCCTGCCCCGGTCTGCTCCATGCCCACCGCAACGCATGACTGAAGGCTGCAGTCCATGTGCGGCTCCATGTTGACTTAGGTTAAGATATCATTTGTGTTTACAGTAGCAAATCATGTATTTTTAGGTAACACATTTTTTCGGGCTAATGTATAAATTATGGAGTAATGTTTTAGAATGTAATTGAATAACAGTTTAGCTGAAATCGTATTGTTTTGAATGTAAATCTGTGGGTTTTGGACCTACGGTATTAGATGTTTTTGTTTCTTCTAATGTTTTTGTCTGGGGGCGTGTGCCGCTCATTTGCCTGTTAGAATACGATGACTACTGGAAATTCAACACGGGGTAGTTATGTAGTTTTGCCATTAGCAAAGAATACTCAAAATTATTACGAATTCAGGGTTTGTGGGCGTCTGTAATTGTGTGAATCAGTAGACTGACCACTGTTTCCCATACATTGGTAAGTCATGGCCACCCACCCTGAATAGACTCTCTGCAGACACGACAGCATCTTCGTCGGCCTTATTGCAGACAAGATAAAGATATCTTCAGAGTAACAAAAACAATTTGAAGCCACCTTGAAACAGGAAGAATATAAAAAGAATCATTGTTAGGATGAAACGGAGGTGTTATTAATAACCTGCCTAAAGAGAAGGTTCGGCATTGAGCTATTGAGCTCCTTCTATGCTCCTGATTTAATATTTGCGGAGCTATTGTAACAGGTGTACATAATAAAGTGGCTTATGGCAATAGAATCCCCTGGAATGTTTCAATGCATCATTAAAGTGATGGGGGTCTGATGGAAGACAAAAGACAGGCATGTGAAAACCTTATTAACATGTTCTGTCGCATACACTGCAAAAACTGATCTATTGATAAGTTAAATTTGCTTGAATTCAGAATATTTGCACAGCTCTATGTGCAATAACAATACTTAATATGTGCAATAACCTCAGTGTTTACAATACCTGCAATGTCACCTCATCAATCAACCACCTGAAAGTAAACAGTTATATATTATATATTCATACTTGGATCCATAGTCATATACATATTTATATATCACATACAGCACATGCTGTTTTTATTGGTAGATGCTAAGAGACATTTATTTTATTTTAATCTAGTACTATTATTACCTGTTTTTGCAAACTTACTTTCTTCTTGGGGCAAGTTTTTCCGGACGTTTTGCACCCCCTCTGTGTGATCCTGTCTTTTTCTCCATAGACCCTTTCATTGTTTGTAAACATTTGGGGCTTAGCTGGAGGCAGGAAGCTAGCTGTTGTCATAGTAATGATAAACAAACGTCTAGCTGTTGTTGTAAATATCAGATAAAACCTTATTTTATCGTCTCAAATGTCTAGAACTATTTTATCTTATCTAATCTTAAAAAGCAAATAATTCCAAATAAATTTAGATAATACTTGCTCCATTGGCAGATTTAACTTGGCAAGTCAACATTCAACTAATAACTAAACCTTTTGCATGGTAGCTTCTGTATTGACAGCACATTGAACAGCATTGTCACAGATCTGAATGACGCTGGTGACTTTGGTGTTAACCTTGCAAACCTGGAGAGTCCATTAGTACAATACATTTGACTAGATTTACACTTTAGTGAATGGGGCCCTGGCACTAAGCTGCGCTGACTAGTTTTACAGCCAGGCCCATAAAAGATAAATAAACATTATTAGGTGACCTATCAAATTATACGGCAATAATAAAAGCGTTTGCACAGCAGAGCTTGGATCACTTTAATTTCCGCGCGATCAATAAAATTATGCCTTATCTTATCTGCGACGCGGAAATAAACCAGCTGACAGTGGAGGCGGTAATACTTCACAACACTGGATACCGCTACACTTAGTTCATATATTTGGATTAGATGCATTACCAAAACTGAATTTCAGATTTGAGCCAAGGAAATGAAGATAAAGTCGCTCTTTTCACCTAATCTACAAAAGTGCGTGTGAGTAGCAGATGTTCCAGCTTCATAAGGGAATCCGACTTTACGGTAACTCCACAGAAAAAGAGAAGAAAACATGTATAAGCCTGTCACTGTATCTTATTGGCTGTTATTTTTTTTTTTGTTCATGTGTGTTTCAATAGGCGACGAGACACGCAGCGCTGACAGACAGATTATACATCATGCTATTTTTCCAATTTCAGTCGCGCTGTTGACATGACTGACTTTTTCAGCTCCTGCTTTACTGGCTGTGTGTAATTTAACGCATACCACGTATACAGTGCATCTGGGCGCGAGCGACGAACCACCCCTGGAAAAGAAAAAAAAAAGAAAAATTGCAGGCTACACATTTCGCGCACATGTGCATGCTAAAGCTAAAGCTATGTCAGCAGGGCCTGGGCTGTGGGGCTGCACCAGGTGAGATTTATGAGGTGTTAGGAATGCTCGCCTGTAGCCCCGTGATGGGATGGGGGGGCCTGATTGCCCTCCACCCCTCCCCTCCACCCGTCCCGACACCCCTCCACAGCTCCTGCTTAAGAACATACACATAGTTTTACAGTACACGCACGCACGGGCCACCCCTGACCCACCAAGTGTGATGGTAATGTCTACAACACCCCCACCCCTCCACAAAAAACGCGCTTCCTGGGGAAAAAAACACCTTCTAAAATATTCCCCTACTGGCTCCTTCGCATACAACACTTTTTTTTTTCTTTCTTCACTGACCAGAGCGCACGTGTAATCGGAAATATTAATTAATAATATATAAGGAGTTTAGTTTGTTTTGTAGTAAAAGTATTGCTTACTTAAACACATAAAACAACTAATTACCTACACTGCAAAAAATGATATATTGTTGAGTTAAAATTGCTGGAATTACTATTAACTATTTGACTTTAATTAGAGTAAATCTGACTCGCTAATTGAAAAATGGCATTTGAATAAGACTTTTTTTTCTTACTACTTGGCAAGACAACATTACTCAAATCAGAGGTCTCTTAGATGTGCTCAATTCTAGTCATATTAACTCATAAAGATACAAATTCTTTGCAGAGTACACTTTACAACTATACTATTACTACTCAAATACTCAAAATTCACCGCACAAAGTACTGATCAACAACTTCTTTTCATCTTCCTCTGTCCACAGGCAGACGGTTTACAGGTCGCATAAACGACTGCTGCGTCCTGACACCAGACAGGCTTTGGGGACTCTGAATTGAACTTCCTGTCTCCCTTCCCGTCACCGTAGGAGGAGTGTGAGGATGCGGCGTCTTTTGTCACTTCTATCATGTGACAAGCCTAATCTTGTCAATTCAGCTGCCTCGCAAGGTAAAGTGATTCAGCACGGATGCTTAGCACTTTCTCATGTGACGATGGCGGCTGGCGATAGTGCGCGGTGTTTATGCCTCTGTAAGCTGGTTAGCCCGCAGAGGGACGAGGTGAATCTAATGAAAAATGCTTTGGTGTGTAGCTTTACGTTGGCGTTCTCAAAATACTGGACGCCGCCTTATTATCACGTTTGCGCAGGGCAACGATAAAGGCTGATAAAAACTGCCTTTGTTCTTAAAATATTCACATTCTTTCAATTAGAGCATTTCCATACGGTCTAGACTTGTTCCATATTTATGAGTCCTGTATTATATCT
Source organism: Lesueurigobius sanzi (assembly GCA_900303255.1). NCBI lineage: Eukaryota > Metazoa > Chordata > Actinopteri > Gobiiformes > Gobiidae > Lesueurigobius > Lesueurigobius sanzi. Next base: position 72,971 of record OMNZ01029552.1, read on the forward strand.
ATTTCTGTGCACAAACGTTGCTGATGTGGCAATTATAAGTCCATTGGCTGTAATTTTGACAGTGTACTTTGGCTTCTGGGTCAATGCCTTTTCAAACTGGGTCTCTGTTTACTGCAGCTTTGATAATGTGCTGTTTGGGCTTCGGGGTTTAAAGCTGTAAAAATAAGGATATAAAGTTGGCAAAAAAAATCCATTATAAATTCAACAGAATATTAATACAAATGTTTGGTTGGGTTTTGCGGAGGCATAAGAAAATGCAAATGAAGAATATGGTCATGTAGGAATGGCTTGAAAATGATATGTGTTATAAGTGTTTTGAAGATCAGATGTGTGTGCCATCCTAAATTTTAAAATAACAAATAAACTTACAAGATGTTGATCATTTTCAATTTTTCTACTATGATAAAATAAAAATCCACATTTGCCAGTGAAAAGCAAAAGTGCAACCTAAAATATAAAGTGATATCTAGAGTGCTCATAAGTCTATACCCTCTTACGTTCATACACCCTTTTAAACTTTTGTCCATTTTTCATAGAATATGAATAATAACACAAAAGTCTTTTTTCCACTCCTGGTTAATGGTTGTGCAAAGCTATTTATTGCCAAAGAACTGAGTATACTCTTATCAAATCATAATGAAACAGTAACTCCCCTGATCTAACTTTTGCATGACCTTCAACAACTGCCAGGGAAATCGCTCAGGAGCAAAGAAAAACTAACTTCAGTTGAAACACAGGACTCTCTGACAAAATTGGACTCTCTGAGAAAAATTATGATTGTTTCAAGATGCACAATAAACTTTTGATCAGGGACACTTGGCTTGGTTCTAGTTTAAAAGCGTATACAAACAAGTTTTTTGACAATAAATGGCTTCACGCAACCACTAACCATGAGAGAAATAAAGGTTTTTGTGCTATCATTCATATTCTATGAAATGTTTACATACCCTGACATTCTGCCTGAGTATGTAAACTTTTGAGCACAAGTGTAGATAGGTAAAATGCCTGGAATTGAGAATATTTTCCATTAATTTGAGTAATTCTCACTCGCCAAGTAACAAAATCTGCCAAATAAGCATATTTGCACTGATAACAAGACAGAAATATTATTTTGTGTTTTCATGTGCATAGGGCTGTCACTAACGATTATTTAGGTAATCGATTAATTGGCCGATTATTTTTACGATTAATCAATTAATCGGTTGGCGCAAAAAGGTGCATGGAAAGTGTAATTGTTAAAAGCTTTTTGCACATGAAGCTAAAGTGACACCGTTTGAGGACGTCTTGATGGAGTAAAGTTAAAGCTAATGTTTGTAGGATGCTCTTTGTACAAGTTCCACATGTCATTCCTCATTTGAAAGCTAAGAACCTCTAAAATTCATTCTGGGATTGTAGAAGTGAGAGCGAGAGAGTCCTCTTTCTGCTCGGATTAGATTATGATCCAAGATTTGGAACAATCAGAGCAAAAATATTTGCAAAAAAAACTTCTAGAACCAATGCCTTCAGAGTCAACATAGTTTTTTCACAAAAAATACAAAATTTTGATGTAATTCTTACTCTGTCTGAGTCTGTATATCCCAGAAACGATTAATCGATTACTAAAATAGTTGACAACTATTTCAATAATCGATTAGTTGACGATTAATCGATTAGTTGTTTCAGCCCTACATGTGCAATAGATGTTTTTCTCTTAATTTAAGTGAAAAAAAGCTTGTTCCTTCGGGCAGATACATTTCTTCACCTGGCAAACATAGCTATTTCAAGAAAACTTTTTTTGCAGCGTCATACCACACAAAACAGTACAAAACAAGACACGCTACGACGGTGAGCTGTGAATCCTGTTCACTGCTTTCGGG